>MDKI01271644.1:0-57980 GCA_005239505.1 Nicotiana paniculata
ATGAAGAAAATCTGTACAAATTGATGTCTTGCCGTCCGTCTCTTCGAATCCCTCGAATCCTTCGAATCCCCTCTAAGTTTCATTTTTTGGGGTCTATTTATATGTTTAGGAAAAACCCTAAACGTGTACGAGACTTCTATTCCAACCGGGAAACACTTAAACTCATCAAAACTCGGAATTGACCGAACTTGGGACCCCAGGCGTTTGGGCTCAAACGTCCCCCTAAGGCCAGGGTAGGCCTGGAATTGGGCTCTAAGGCCCCCCTAACGCCAGGGGCTGCCTGGCTTTAGGGGCCAAACGCCTGGATAAGGCCAGGGTGTTCCCTCTTCTCCTCTTAAGCGTATTTTTGATGTATTTCTATCCATTTAGCTCGGTTTCCATCTCCAATTCACCTACACATGAAATAAACTCCATTAAGCACATAAAACGTGTGTTTTTATCATTAACGCACATAAAATGTAAGGCATATAACATGTTAAACTATGAATTCTAGCCTCACATCACGTAGTTCAATTTATATCATTTGAGAAGAGCATAAAGAATTACACATAGTAGCGCTTGATTACATCAGAATTGATTGGTTTTGACCAGACTTCTCCGTCCATTTTTTCAAGTATGGGAGCTCCTCCTGTCACTACTCGATGAACCATATACGGACCTTTCCAGTTGGGAGAGAATTTCCCTTTAGCCTCATCTTGATGCAGAAAGATCTTCTTTAACACCAGTTGCCCCGGTGTAAACTGTCTTGGCTTGACTCTTTTGTTGAAGGATCTGGTCATTTTGCTCTGGTAAAGTTGTCCGTGACATATTGCATTCATCCTTTTCCTGTCTATGAGGTCTAGCTTCTCATAACGACTTCTTATCCATTCTGCATCGCTGAGCTCAAATTCTTATATGATTCTTAAGGAAGGAATTTCCACTTCGACAGGAATAACAGCTTCCATACCATAAACCAACAAGTAAGGAGTTGCCCTAGTTGATGTGCGGACTGTGGTGCAGTATCCCAGTAAGGCACATGATAGCTTTTCGTGCCACTATTTGTGTTTTTCTATCATCTTTCTCAATATCTTCTTGATGTTCTTGTTGGCGGCTTCTACAACTCCATTCATCTGAGGTCTATAGGATGTAGAATTCCTGTGCTTGATTTTGAAAGTCTCGCACATGGCTTTCATCAGATCACTATTTAGATTAGAGCCGTTTTTGGTGATGATTGATTCTGGAACTCCAAACCAACAAACAATATGGTCGCGAACAAAGTCTGCCACGACTTTCTTAGTCACTGCTTTGTAAGATGCTACTTCAACCTATTTGGTGAAATAATAAATAGCTACTAAGATGAACCTGTGTCCAATTGAGGCTGTAGGCTCGATTGGTCCAATGACGTAAATTCCCCAGGCAACGAATGGCCAAGGCGAGCTTGTTGCATTGTGCTGATTTGGGGGTGCCTTTATCATATCTGCATATACCTGACATCGGTAGCATTTTCGAACATACTGGATGCAGTCCGTTTCCATGGTCATCCAGAAGTAACCGGCTCTGAGTACCTTTTTGGCCAAGACTAAACCATTCATATGCGGGCCGCAAGTCCCGACATGTATCTCTTCAAGTAGTCTGGAAGCTTCCTTTGCATCGACACATCTCAATAATCCCAAATAGGGAGTTCTCTTGTACAAGGTTCCTCCGTTGTGAAAGAAATTGTTGGACAATCTCGGAAGCGTGCATTTTTTAGTATGGTTTGCAAGCTCTGGGTATTCTCGCTTTGACAAATACTCCTTTATATCGTGGAACCATGGTTTTCCGTCCGCTTCTTCTTCAACATGGGCACAATATGCCGGCTGGCTATGGATCTTTACTAGAATATGATCAATGAAGTTCTTATCTGGATGCTGTATCATGTATGATAGAGTGGCCAGTGCATCAGCAAACTCGTTCTGAATTCTGGGGACATGCCGAAATTCTGTCTTTGTGAACCTCTTTCTCAATTCCTGCATGTGGTGCAGATACGACAGTATCTTGGAATTCTTGGTAGCCCATTCTCCTTGTACTTGGTGTATTAGCAGTTCTGAATAACCAATTACTAGCAGCTCTTGAATATTCATGTCAATGGCCATGTTGAGCCCTAGGATGCAGGCTTCATACTCTGTCATATTATTGGTGCATGGGAATCTGAGTTTAGCAGATGCCGGATAATGTTGGCCAATTTCCGACACCAAGACTGCTCCAATACAGACTCCTTTGAAATTGGCTTCTCCATCGAAGAACATTCTCCAACCATCATATGATTCAACAATGTCTTCTCCTATGAATAATATTTCTTCATCGGGAAAATATGCTTTCAGAGGTTCGTATTCTCCTCCCATAGGGTTCTCGGCAAGATGATCTGCCAATGCTTGTCCCTTGACCCCATTTTGAGTCACATACACGATGTCGAATTCACTTAGCAGGATTTGCAACTTAGCCAGCTTGCCACTGGGCATGGGCTTCTGAAAGATGCACTTCAAGGGATCCATCCTTGATATGAGATATGTCGTGTGCCTCAGCTTCTGGGCTACCCAGGTTAGAGCATAGCAGGTACGCTCTGGTAGAGAATATCGTGCCTCATATGGAGTGAACTTCTTACTCAGATAATAGATAGCCTGTTCCTTTCTTCCTGTCTCGTCGTGCTTCCCCAGAACGCAGCTGAAAAATCCATCTAATACCGCAAGGTAGAGTAGCAAGGGTCTACCTAGCTCTGGCGGGACCAAAACTGGTGGCGTTGACAAGTATTCCTTGATTCTTTCGAAAGCTTTTTGACAATCCTCGGTCCATTTGGTAGAAACATCCTTCTTTAACATCTTGAAGATCGGTTCACATATGACCGTGAACTGCGCTATGAATCGGCTGATGTAGTTAAGGCGCCCCAGGAAACTCATCACATCGTTCTTGTTCTTTGGCGGTGGTAACTCTTGGATGGCTTTGACTTTTGACAGATCTAATTTTGTTCCTTGGCGGCTGATGATGAACCTGAGAAATTTTTCGGCAGGAACCCCGAATACACACTTTGCGGGGTTTAATTTCAGGTTGTAGTTCCGAAACCTGTTGAAGAACTTCCTCAGACCTGCTATATGGTTGGTATGACGTCGTCCACATATACCTCGATCTCGTTATGTATCATGGAAGATAGTGGTCATATCTCTCATATAAGTGGCCCCAATATTCTTTAAGCCCTATGGCATCATCTTATAACAGTAGACTCCCCACGGCGTGATGAAAGTCATTTTCTCAGCATCTTCCTCGTCCAACCAAATCTGATGGTATCCGGCGAAACAATCCACGAACGACTGAAGTTCATGCTTCGCACAATTGTCAATCAGGATGTGTATGTTTGGAAGAGGGAAATCATCCTTTGGACTGGCCCGGTGAGATCCCGGTAGTCGACACAAACCCTAACTTTTCCGTCTTTCTTGGGCATTGGCACGATGTTGGCTAACCATGTTGGATATTCAACTACCTTGAGGACCTTGGCATTTACTTTCTTGGTAACTTCCTCTTTGATTTTCAGACTCATATCATGCTTGAACTTTCTAAGCTTCTATTTTACCGGCGGGCACATTGGATTGGTCGGCAACTTGTGAGCCACAATGGATGTACTTAGACCAGTCATGTCGTCGTACGACCATGCAAATATGTCTTCATACTCTTTCAAGAATTGAGTTTATTCCTCTTTCTTTGATGGTGACAAATGGATGCTGATGCGAGTTTCTTTGACAGTCTCTGAATCTCCCAGGTTGACTACCTCAGTTTCGTCCAGGTTGGACTTAGGTATGTTCTCGAAATCCTCAACTTCTCTAACAATTTCATCGGGTATGACATCCTCTTCTTCTGAATCGCTGTCCTTTTGTTGCGTTTTCTTATTGCATGTCACAGTCATCGGTTCATCAAGACAGGAAATAGTAATTTCTGGGACTCGTCGGGCCCTGGATGGTTTGACAGTCCAATTCTTTAGGAATGATCCCTTGATCACTGCTTGGATGGTAGGGCCTTCCTCTTCCTCCTCCTCAACAACAACACAACAATCTATGTCTTCATCTTCCAGGAATAGATTCTTCAAAGCTGCTAGAGTTTCTTCTTCTTCTGACCCCCATAAGATGTCAGCTTGCTGGAAGGTCTACTCCAAATGTGGTATAGGCTGTTCCAATGGATAGTAGGGACTGTGCCAAGGTGGAGACCAGTCTTTGTGCTCTTTCCAAGTGTATTTGTATCCCAACCCAAAAGTGGTGCCATGGCGATTCAGCTGTATCGGTTTGGAAATCCCCTGAAGATTCTTACCGGGCCCTTTTCCAGACTCGTAACTACTCCAGTTCAATATGATTTTGATCTTACTATCCCACCACTTGTCCTTGTCTATTGCGTTGACCCGCTCGATGTGGTGATAGGTTTCTCCACCCAACCTTCTTCTACCTTCAATCACAGGGATGATCTAGCGACTTAGATAGGGTTGCTTCCATCTCCGTGGATGATTACTTCCTAGTGGTTCCATTCAAATTTCATCGCCTGATGCAATGTTGATGCCACAGCCCCAGCGGCATATATCCACGATCGTCCCAATAATAGGTTATATGACGCAGATACATCTATCACCTGAAATTCAACCTCGAACCATGTAGGTCCCATATGTAGACAAAGACTGATTTCTCCAATGGTGGCCCTCTGAGAACCATCGAAAGCCTTCACATTCACGGACCCTTCTCTTATCTCGTACAATCCTTTGCCCAATCTTTTGAGTGTTGTCAATGGGCAACTATTGAGGCTGGATCCTCCGTCGATTAGAACCCTGATAATGAAATAATCTTCACATTGCACAGTGATGTGCAATGCCTTGTTGTGACTTAGCCCTTCAGGTGGCAGCTCGTCCTCGTGGAAAGTGATCTTGTGACTTTCCAGCACCTATCCTACCATGTTGGCCATTTCTCCACTGGTGATGTTATTAGGCAATATGCTTCGTTCAACACTCTCATCAAAGCATTCCTGTGCGCTTTCGAGTTCTGTAGCGATGACATGATAGATATTTGGGCTGGAGTCTTGTTCAGCTAATCTATGACTGAATGTTCTTTGGCTTGCACCTTTCTCCAAAGATATCTGGACCTGTTTCAATGACGGGTGGCCTGTAGGAAGCATGTTATCCAGAATCTTCCAAGTGTTCAGGTGTATAGACCCTGCCTGTCCTAGTCATCCCCTGTGCGGCACTAGCTTCTTCCATCTTGACCTTACCTTTCCTTCTTGTTTCAGCCACGTAGTCCCAAGGTACGACATTAGTGTTGAAAACCGGCGAGGTTGACACTGTCACTGTAATTGGTGAGGCTATCTTCACTTCAAATGGGATAGGTGCGTGGCGGGTGGCATTACTTCAACCTCAAACGACATAGGTGCATCCGTAGGTGGAGCCACTTCAAACTTGAATGGGGCTGACACGGCTACCGCAACATCTCCTGACGGCTGAATCTGGACTATGATGGGATTAAGTGTGACCGCTGGCTTCTTTGGGTCATCACCTTCTTTGATCAATCTGATTGACCCCTCTGGGTTCCATTCTTCCTCTATCTCTATCATGTTGATGCCTCCACCCCTATGGTCTGGGAGCGGATTGTTGCGGACATTGGGAGTAGCTTCCTTTGCTTGGATGACCTTAATATCAATCAGAGACTGGATTTTATCCTTTAGTGAATGCCATTCATCAATTGTATTCCCCTTCATGCTAGAATGGTATGCACAGGTTTTATTTAGGTTGACCCATTGGGATGGATTTTCAGGGGTTACAGCAGGGATATGAGTAACATAACCAGCAACTTTTAATCTTTCGTACAGCTGGTCAATAGGTTCAGCAATGGCGGTATATTACTTAGGCGGCCTACGGTCAAAATTGGGTCAAGGTCTTGGAAAATTTTGGCGAGCAGGGGGTGACTGGAAGTGAGAGAGTTGAGAGTTGTGTGTATGATAGACGGTGGCTGGTTGGGAATATCTGGGAGACGTGGATTGATAAGCAGGTGGGGGTGATGATTGATAAGTATGTGGAGGTTCTGGATGATATGTAGGTGGGGTGCTTGGTATGTGAGTGGGGAAGTTCAGTATACTAATGGGGATTTGGGTCCCTGTGCAACCATTACCGTCCCTTTATCTTTCTTCTTAGATATACCACTAGACTGCAAGGCTCTGTTGGTGGCTTGTAGTGCTTCAAAATTAGTAACCATTCCGCTCTTAATCCCTTCTTCAATTCTCTCACCTAGCTTGATGATGTCAGGGAATTTGTGGTTTTCAACTACCATCATCCACTCATAATACTACGGGTCCTGTGCCCGGACGAAGAATTTGTTCATTTGTTCTTCATCTAGGGCAGGCCTGATCTTGGCTGCTTCAGATCTCCAGCGAGTGGCATACTCGCGAAAAGTTTCGGTGGGCTTCTTCTTGAGGTTCTGGATATAAAATATGTCTAGAGCATTCTCCGTGTTGAACCTCAACCGATCCATGAAATCTGAGGCCATGCCTACCCAGTTGGACCACTTCTTAGGGTCTTGGCTGATGTACCAAGACAAAGCATCTCCGGTGAGGCTTCTCATGAACAATTTCATGTGAATCTTCTCGTCTCTTACTACTCCAACCAATTTATCACAATAGGTTCTCATATGGACCCTGGGATCACCTGTACCATTGAACATCTCGAACTTAGGAGGTTTTTAACCCTCTAGTAGTTCAACATTAGGCTGTATGCATAGATCTTCATAGTTCAATCCCTCAACTCTATTACTTCCTTCGATGCCCTGGACTCGGCTAGTCAGTCTCTTGAGTTCTTCGACCAAGGTCTTAATGAGCATATCCTTCTCATTGGATTCAGGTGTGTAAGAAATAGGTTGGGTGGAGTGAGGTAGAGTCTCCACGTATATGGGGTTGTTATGATGGCCTGGCGCCTGAGCATAGAGGTGGTCATTTGTGGAGTTTTGTGGTTCAAGGAAGATCAATGGGGTGTTTCTCGGATTGTGGAAAGTGTTGCATTGTAGTGGAATGGTTTGATTTTTTGGTGGAGTTGTACGGTGGTGAGTTGTGGGAGGGTTCTGTTTGTTTGGGGTATTCTGAGGAGGTGTGGGGTTTTGGGTGTTCGGATGATTGACATCTGGAACACTAAGTGAGAAGGAAAGATTCGCCAAGTTTCGCACATGTTAAAGCTCCCCTTGGAGTCTCAACAAGCTTTGCTCGAGTTGTGACATAGCATCATTCTGAACCTGAGTACCTTGATTGTCAGGATCTTCTATTCGTTCAACTGTCATTGTGTTTTCCTTTCTGATATTGCTATCTTACATTTTGCCTTTGCCTTTGCCTTTAGGTGGACTAGGAAGAGGAGAAGGTGGAGGGCCCTGGATCTTGTGTGATATGATGATGATGCCAGAATGCACGAACCAACCTTTGGTGTGGGGAATAATCAAAAAGAAAGAAAGCAAAAACAAAAGGTAGCCAAGTCAGTGAAGATCATGAGAAAGTATTGCAGTATTTAAACACACATTGCAGGAATATAAAAACGTGTCCTAATTTGGGAGCCTCGTTGTGCCCAAGGTAGGCCTAGCGAAAAGTTGATTTGGATAACTTAGATGCCAATAATTTCCTCATTTCATTAATGTAAAAATAGATAAATCAAAAACGACACTAAATAAGATACGTCACTAATGGCACTTGGCCTTATTACATTTGAAAAAGTAGGTAAATCTAATCTACTTGGTCCCAGAAGGACCTTCCCCAGGCTTGATCTTCTTGGCTCTGTCGATCAGGTTCCCCAGGTCGTGCATGCCCAACAACAGGTATCTTTGTCACTTGGCGAAAGGTCTTCCAGCCAATCCAGCAACGATGGTGGTATTCTTTGGACCATGCCAAACCTGGGGACTTCGTACCTCATTTTCTTCAAAATAGATAAGGCTAGACCCTTTCCCCTCCAGATTCAACTACTTATACATCAGTGATTAGCATATTGGCACTTATTTCTCCAAATTAATGCTCATATCGTGGTTGCATCCGTTGGGATTATGGAAACCCTAGTGGACTTTTGGACAAGGCTTTTCCTAAAGGTATTATGTGGACAACATATTAATCCTGCTAGGTTTGACCATGATGCATGTACAGTTATAATAAGAGTAGGGTTACTATGGGGGTCTATACTAGTACCCTCAAGCGGACAACTTGAGAGGAAAAGCACGAAACCTTCGACTGCACCGTGGATCGACTAGTTTTACCGCAAATAAGCCTTTCCGAATTTAGGGGGTGATATAAAATGGAAGAGCGCAACCACTCATCAAGCGTTGCTATAGGATTTGTATAGGCACGGGTGGAATATGATATTGAGCATGATTATGCAACAATAAAATAAGGAATACAAGCATGTTGTCATGTATTTGCACGTTATGAAAGCGGTAAATACAACAGTTATGATTGAAAAGCAGTTACAAAGGAAAACAAAAAGAAACATGTCAGTTTCATTTAAAAGAATAAATACTCTGAAAAGTAAATAATTAATTGCACATAAAGGGGAAAGGGAAAGGGTGAAGGTATATAAAAAAAACCAAGCATACTTAGACGAATTCACAAAAAATGGTTTGTAATGTTGAAAGCCTAAAATCCCCAGCAGAGTTACCATGCTGTCGCACCCCCCTCTCTCGTCTCCTTTCGGATCGGTCGGGGTTTTTGACATTATTGGGACAACTCATTTCCTTTTGGGATAAGGGATGTAAGGATTTGAAGAATCGCCACCTAACGAATTAAGGTGCGTTAGGGAACCTATTAAGGGTCACAATAACACTAATTGAATAACCATAGATTGGGTAAGGGATTGAAATTACTCCAAGGGGAAGGTGTTAGGCACCCCTCAAAGTCCACAACTGTGGTTCCCGGCCAAACAAACTTTGTGAATTTAAGCAAGTAGCAAATAAGCAGTCAAAGAATACACATGGAAACAAGTAATGGTTTTGAAAAGATTCGCAGTCTAAGCACACATATGTAGGGGATAAGGGAGTCCTAAGTTTTTAATCCTATAGGATCACATTAATGTAATGCCCGGTAATCACTCCTCATTGAGGGGCTACACGTGGCATTAGCGCACCGGTCATCATATCCATATCTACCCTTTACCCCACCCCTTAGCGGTTATTAAGCGAATTTATTTAGTGATATCTATGCGTGTTGTTACCCTTCCCTTCTTATAGGTACTGGAGGAATTTAGGACCTCTAAGTATAGGTAGTTCTAGACAGACCCCTAAGGTTTTTAAAGGATAAAATTCTAAGCGACAGGCAAGAACAAATAGGACAGATCAGATAAATGCAGGAAAGCAGTTATGAGGCCCAGATTTACCTCCCCAAGTAATGCACATAATCAGCACGTCTCAAACACAAACAAGAGGCAGTTTTATTAGACAGGATCCTAAGACAGGATATCTACGTGAATCTAAATGCACAGAAATATGCAGCTTTATTTTTATAAACTCAGAAGCAGGGGCCTAATCACTTTGCCTACTGGTTTTTAAGCATGTTAACCTTTAGACAGTACAGAATTTGTTTTTGCCGAAAAATCATGTTGTTCTAGGTGTTACGAAAATGCAGGGATTATTGCCAGTTTTATCTAAAATGTGATAATCATATGTGAGATTGTTTTTACCTTTTTCGTGAGTCAGTAGTTAAACTAGGCGTGGTTAAGCAGATGCAAACGAAATCGTAGAGCAGGATATCTAATATGCACATATAAATGCAGGATGGTTAAGACATAATTTCAGGATGTGCAGAATTCCTAAAGGTATGACTTCTAAAATGCACAAAGAGTTGCAGGATGATGGAGACATGATTTTGAATGCAAAGGAGTAACAATTTTATATTAATTTTATTATTCTAAGAGCAGGATTTCTAAGTGGTAGGCATAAGCATAAATTAAGGACATGATGTACGTTAAAGCATTAAACATGAAAGCCTTAAAGGCATGATATCTAATGCATGTTTGGCATGGTTTGAAAGAATATGTTGGTCCTAAGCATGGATTCTAATGCAGATATAGGGAATGTAAAAGCCTAAGGCATGATTTCTACCTAATGATAGAATATATAACTACCTCCCAATTTCACTAGCCAACCCCAATATCTGTTTACCAAAAATTATAACAGACCAGCTGAATAAATTACATAAACAGATAAGGGAAAAGAAGAAATTAAACTATAGGGAGCCTGAAGTAGGACCAAATGTACCAAATTGTCCATAGCCTCATATGCCAAAGTTATAGACTTTCTCATGTCCGGGTGTGTCAGAGTTCCCTAAGGACCTCAAGGATCCGGGGTAGTGCTCACACCCAGACTTCATAACCAGAACTGAGTAAGTGCAATGTGGAAGAGCCAGCCCCAGTGCATCAGAGTTCAGAGATATCTCACAGGGATCCCAAAGCAGTCACACACTGGAAGGGCATAACTTAAGGACCTAAGAGTAGAGTGAGAGTGCTTGACATAGTTTGAAAAGGTTTTGATAGGAAAGAAGTATTTGAAAAAAGACTCAGTTGAAGTAGTTTTATAAAATAGGAGAATTGTTCAGTAAAACAGTTTTGACAAGAGTTGTGTAATCAAACAAGCAACATATCAAACACGGAACCAAACAGGTTCATCAATACTCAAATAACAACCCTTCACACATGGATAGTTGGGGACTGGGGACACATAATACACATATAATAAATAGAAGTCTTTTGCAGTTAACAGGTGGCTAATAGTGCAAATAGTAAGACATGGATTCCGGATTGGGATTGGGAAATGACATTTCATAGCAACAGTGAGGACATAGAAGTACTAGACATGATTAAGCAAACCATCAAGACAACTTAGGGTAACAAATCAGTTTTGCAAAAATAGGTGCATGCCAGAACTGGACAACAAATAGGCAAGTATTCAAAAACAGAGTAGAGTCACACTTAGAACGACTACAAGGGGGAGTAAACATGCTGATCCTAAAAGAGGTAGGACATAACTAACATGTTGGGTGAAGCAATAATGTAAACAGGTCAATTACATGTCGAACAACAAAACAATAGAAAGAAACAGATCAGGAATATGATAAACCGAAGCAGTAGGAAACACATTGGTTTGGGATCTTGAATTTAAAATCAGAACATACCAGTAAAGATAGTAAACACAAAGTGAAGAACAGGAGAGCGCAATAATTAGCCTTAGCTTGCAGCCGACTAATTTAGTAACAATAGCAAGTAACAAAGAAAGCAGAAGAGCTTTTGAGTGTATGAGAGATGTGAACTAATGTTCGTTCGTGTGTGTATGAGTCTAATAAGAGTATAAGACAGCAATATATATATAGTAGTTTGAAAGGTAGGTAAATAAGGTAAGAAATTAATTATAGAACTCGAAATCAATTAGAGTAAAATCATTCCAACTACTCCCTTAATTAAGGGAATCAGTTCAAACGGTAGAAAGACAGGTAACCAGTAAAGAAGTCATATATAATGGATAAGGAAAGGTTTCAAACAGTACAAGTATAGAACCAGTAATTATGGCTAGGTTCAGAAAGTCCTAATTATGGAAATAATATTAAGAATCAGTAACTAATGTATTCAACCACATAATAAGGCAAGAAAAATAATTTAGAAACCGGAAATTAGTAAATTACATCATCACAGGAAATTAGGGATTCAAATAGAAACTAGTACTGATTAGGGGAAATTACCACCAATTTCTGTCAATAGACAAAATAAACATAATATAGGCGGGAAGAAACAAATCAGAAACCCTAATAAGCATAATAGGGTAGAAATCACTATGACTCAGAACAAATTCATGAGAAACATGCATACACACAAATCGCATGAACAAATCAGCAAAGACAAACTCAGAACCCAAATCTAAGCCAAGAAATCAGGGTTTTTTAACATAATTAGTTAGGGGAGAACCTCTATAAAAAATTTTAAACACAATAAAGATTATAGAATAATCACTTAAAATCAGAGAAAAATCATTTTGAAGAGAGGTTCAGAAACCCTAGTTATGAAGAAGAAGAGACGCTTTGAAAAATCGACAGATTTTTATAGAAAAATGGTAAAACAACTCAAATATCCTCAGAACTGTTACAGATTTAAAGAGTCAAGAGATAAGATTAGGATTTTGGGAGAGAGAACCCGGAGATAGAGAGATTTCGGCTCAGAAGCCATAGATTTAGTAATAAAATAGGACGATCTTACTCAATCGAGCCATGGTGGCATGAGAATGGTGAGAACAGGCCCAGGGGTGAGTGAACGGCCATTGGTCCCCTTGAGGACCTCAAGACAGCAAGAATCCCGTCCATTAGAGGGGAGCCATTAGGGCTAGGGTGGTAGTGAACCACCATAATTAACAACGATCAAGCAACGGCGGGTGGAAGCCATGGTTAGGACAGAGGGGGTTTGAGAGAGAATGGAGTGACGACGGGTGAGTGAGGAGTGAATGAGAGGTTTGGGTGGGTTATTAGATTAAATTAGGAAATATTAAACTTGGACCGTTGATAAAAAATGATCAACGACCAGGATTTGGTCGGAATTGGGTCGGGTAGGATTTGGGATTGGGCCTGGGTATTTGGGCTGGTCTGATTAAGGTTTTGGGTCGGTTTAGTAAGGTTGTAATTGAATTAAAAAATGGGCTATTTGTTAAATACCCAATCCAAGTTAGTTAAAATAATTTATAAAATAGCTAATAATCATAAAAATGAATTGCATGCATAGAAAATAGTTTAAAAAGATTATTTAATATTTTAAAATACAAAGGACTAATTTCTGGTAAAAATAGTACAAAATTATATGCTTGGGTTTTAATTGCAAAGTTATTGCAATTATAGCCAAAAGGTGCCAAATTGGCTATTTATGGAATAATTAAATCAAGAAATATGTTTTTTTCATTTGTGATAAAATTTTGTAGTTATTTATTGGAAATAAAATGTTGGAGAAATTTATAAAAATGTGGAAAAATTATGAAAAAAATGCCAATTGCTACTAATGCATGATTTTGAAGGTAAATATGCAATTTTTAAAATATTTTGGGAAAAATTGGTTATCAACAACTCGATACATAAGTTTCCCAAAACCAGGGTGTCACTTAATACATGAGCATCTGCACAAATACAAAGTCTAACACTCTGTCTAAGAAAACAGAAACCGAATAAATAAAACTGAGGGATAGGGGAGGAGAGTTAACATCTGCGGACGCCAGGGCAGCTACCTTGAAAATCTCCAAATGACTGAAAACTCTGAGGATCAGCAACCGCGGTGTCGGGAAACACCTGGATCTGCACACAAAGTGGAGGGTGTAGCGTGAGTACAACCAACTCAGTAAGTAACAATTCTAACCTTTGGAGTGAAAGTAGTGGCGAGCTCGAACATTTCAACCCACATACAGAATTGACAATACGGAAATTTTACGAAAAATATGACGATAATATCTGAGAAATTCATAATCTGCTAGTAACTGTACAATAATTTAGACATGCTTCTAGGTTTAACAGTTAAACACAAAACAGATAAAATATATTAAGTATGAATGATATGAGAAATGTGACATCTCTATATCCACATGTCAATATGCATATCGTACGTGATGCAACAGAAAGAAAGCCTCACGTACGCACACTCTCGAAGTACTCAACCTGACTGTCTCAAATCCCACAAATCACACTCAGTCACTCAGCACTGTACATGGCCGATCAAGCCAAAATACAAATAAATCCAGGGCAGATCCAGTCCAATGTAAATGAAATTAATAGCAACTACGCTCACTGTGGGTGTGTAGACTCCGGAGGGCCAGATCCAGCCCAAGCGCTATAATATGCCAAATCCTGACATAAATCAACAAAGACTACCGCAACATGCAACTCGATCCCATAAATATCACTCATAAACAGGCCCTCGTCCTCACTCAGTCATCAATATCTCCAGTCTCTCGAGCGCACAACACTCATGCTAAGACGCCCAAATCAATGATACATGATGTGATAATATACGATAACAGAAACTGAGATATGATATGTAATGATGAATGCGGCTGAGTACGTAACTGCAATTAAGCAAATAACTCAACAGCAAAGAACGATCATTGTGGGTCCCAATAATACCGGCATATAGCCTAGACATAATTTCTAGCATAAATCACAGCCCAAGTGCTCTAACACATAGATTTCAGTAATAATATTCAGATAAGATAGCTACACAGTTCCATGGAATCAACTAAATCACAATTACTACGGTGCCCGAGCACACGCCTGTCACCTAGCATGCGTGTCACCTCAACATCAATCACATAGCACGTAATTTCAGGGATTCATACCCTTAGATCCAAGTTTAGAAGTGTTACTTACCTTAAACCTTGAAAAAATCTACTCCAACAAACCATTGCCTCGCGAATCGGCTTACGAATGCCTCGAATCTCAAGAAACCCCTCGAGATCCCTCTCAAAAATTGCCTTAGTCCGAGTTTTCAAAGTCCAAAATAAGAAAAATCACGAAACCCTTCGTATTTAACATTGTCAGTGCATTCGTACATGTGGCCCACTTAACCGCATCCGCAGTCACGCAGGTGCAGACACTTTCTCTACTTCTACGGTCATTCCTGAAGGTCCCAACCTTCGCTTGTGCGATCACAAATGCACAGATGCGAGTCCTCATCTTCGGAACTTCCTCCACATCTGCGCTCCACATCCTCCTTACTGAACTCCGCTTTTGTGCCCATACGCCGCATCTGCTACCACGCAGGTGCGAAAATACCCTCGCACCTGCGACCACTGCACACTCTTTTCCAGACCACTTATGCTCTCCTCGCGTCGCTTATGCGGTAACGCACCTGCAACCAATTCTGTCGCAGGTGTGATCGCTCCAGACCTGGTGCACTTCAGCAATCCTTCAATTCCAAACTTCGATTCGTTAACTATCTGAACTCCTCCCGAGGCCCCCGGACCTCAATTAAATACACCTACAAGTTTTTAAAGACAATACGAACTTAGTATAGCCCTCAAATCACATCAAGCAACATCAAAAACATGAATCACATCTCAATTAAAGCCTAATGAAAATTAGGAAATTCCAACTTCTACAGTCGATGCTGAAACCTATTAAACCACGTCCGATTGACCTCAAATTTTTCACAGAAGTCGTAAATGACACAACGGACCTACTCCAACTCCTGGAACCAAAATTTGAGCCATGTAACCACAAAGTCAACTCGTCAAACTTCTCAAATTCCAAAACTTCTAATTTTCTAACTTTTGTCATTTCAAGCCTAAATCAACTCCGAACCTTCAGATCACTATTCGGACAAACTCCTAAGTCTGAAATCACCTAACGGATATACCGTAACCATCAAAACCATTCTGAAGTCATTTACACATAAGTCAACATCGGGTCAACCTTTTTCAACTTAAGCTTCCAACCTTGAGACTAAGTGTCTCAACTCATTCCGAAACATCCCCGGAACTGAACCTGCTACCCTGGCAAGTCACATAATGACACTTGAGCATAAAATAGGCAGTAAATGGGGAAACGGGGTTACAACACTCGAAATGACCGGCCGGGTCATTACATTATTCACCTCTTAAACAAACGTTCATCCTCGAAGGGGTCTAGAAACGTACATGGAGCCTTAAATAGGCGTAGATTTTTTATCTGCATCTCCCGCTCGGTCTCCTAAGTAGCCTCTCTAACTAGCTGACCTCTCCACTGCAACTTCACTGAAGCTATGTCTTTTGACCTCAACATTCGAACCTACCGTTCCAAAATCACCATCCAACTGAATCGTGCTGAAATTCAAAACATGAGACGAATCAACGACATAGTTCTGGAGCATAGAAACATGAAACAATGGATGAACACTCAAAAAACTAGGCGGCGCAGAAAGGCAAGCTTGTAAGCCACCTCTCCAATCCTCTAAAGCACCTCAAACGGCCCAATATACCGAGGGATCAACTTGCCCTTCTTTCCGAACCTCATAACACCATTCATGGGTGAAACCTTAAGCACTATCTTCTCCCCAAACATATAAGCGACATCACGAAACTTTCCAATCAACATAACTCTTCTTCCTAAATTGCACCGTGCTAAGATGATCCTGAATCAATTTAAACTTGTCCAAAGCATCCTGGACTAAGTGAGTACCCAACAACCTAGCCTCTCCCGGCTCAAACCATCCTACTGGAGACCAACATTATCTCACATACAAAGCCTCATATAGAGCCATCTGAATGCTCGATTGGTAGCAACTATTGTAGGAAAACTCTGCAAGCGGTAGAAACTGATCCAGGAACTCCCGAAATCTATGCCACAAGCACGTAGCATATCCTCCATTATCTGAATAGTGCACTCGGATTGTCTGTCTGTTTGAGGGTGGAATGTTATACTCAACTCAACCTGGGTGCCTAACTCTCACTGCAGTGCTCTCCAAAACTGCGATGTGAATTGCATTCCCCAATCTGAAATGATAGAAACGGAACAACGTGAAGGAGAACAATCTCGCGGATGTAGATCTCAACCAACCGCTCCGAAGAATAAGTAGTCCCAACTGTAATGAAATGCATGGACTTGGTCAACCGATCCAGAATCACCCACATAGCCGTGGTGATATGCTCCTATTTCCACCCCTGAATCTCGAGCCTCTGAAGCAATCCCCCCAGTCTCTGATGCTCATACTTCACTTGCTGACAATTTAGGCACCGAGCTACAAACCCCACTATATCTTTTTTCTTCCTTTCCACAACTAGTGTTGCCTCAAGTCCTGATACATCTTCGCAACACCTAGATAAATGGAATACTTCAAACTGTGAGCCTCCTCAAGGATCAACTCACATAGCACATCTAGATTAGGCACACCAAATCCGACCCAGCATCCTTAACATCCCATCATCCCCAATAGTAACATCCTTAGCATCTCCGTGCTGAACCGTGTCCTTAAGGACAAGAAAATGGGTATTATCATACTGTCGCTCTTTGATGCGATCATATAATGAAGATCGAGAAACCACACTAGCTAGAAACTGGCTGCTCTCTGAAACATGTGATCTCACTAACTGGTTGGACAAGGCCTGAACATCAACTGCAAGCGGTCTCTCACCAATAGGAATAAATGCAAGACTACCCATACTCATCACCTTTCTACTCAAGGCCTCGGTCACTACATTAGTGTTCCCAGGATGATACAAAATGGTAATATCATAGTCCTTTAGCATCTCTAACCATCTACGCTGCCTCAATTTTAGATCCTTCTATTTGAACAAGTGTTGGATACTTTGATGATCCGTAACTACTTCACAAGACACACCAGAGAGCTAATACCTCCAATATTCAATGCATAAACAATGGCTGCCAACTCCAAATCATAAACATGGTAGTTCTTCTCATGAGGCTTCAATTGACACGAAGCATAAGCTATTACTCTACCCTCCTGCATCAAGACACACCCGATATCAATCTGAGAAGCATCACAATACATTGTATAAGAGCCTGATGCTGAAGGAAAAATTAGAAGTGGAGTTGTGGTCAAGGCAATCTTGAGCTTTTGAAAGCTCTCCTCACACTCATACGACCACCTGAAAGGAGCACCTATCTGGATCAATTTGGTCAAAGGCAATGCAATAGACGAGAAACCCTCCATGAAGCGGCGATAATAACCAGCCAAGCGAAGAAAGCTCTGAATCACAGTAGCTGAGGACGGTCTGGTCCAAATCTGAACCACATCTATCTTCTTTGGATCCATATTAATCCCTTTACTGGACATCATGTGCCCCAAGAATGCCACCGAACTAAGCCAAAACTCACACTTAGATAACTTGGCATAAAATTTATCCTCCCTCAGCCGCTATAATACAATCCTCAAATGTTGGGCATGCTCCTGCTAGCTACGTGAATACAATCCTCAAATGTTGGGCATGCTCCTGCTAGCTACGTGAGTACAGCAGGATATCATCAATGAATACTATGACAAACGAGTCGAGATAGGGCTGAAATACATTGTTTATCAGATGCATGAATGCCGCTGGAGAATTGGTCAACCCAAAAGACATCACAAGGAACTCATAGTGACCATTACAGGTCATGAATTTCGTCTTTAGAATATCTGAATTCTGAATCTTCAACAGGTGATACCCAGACCTCAAATCGATCTTAGAGAACACCCTTGCTCCCTGAAGCTGGTCAAATAGATTATCAATGTGCAGCAAAGGATACTTGTTCTTGATTGTAACTTTGTTCAACTGCCTATAGTCGATGCATATCCGCATCGTACCATCCTTCTTCTTCACAAACAGAACCAACACACCACAAGGTGACATACTAGGCCTAATAAACCCCATATTAAGAAGTTCTCGAAGCTGCTCTTTCAGTTCCTTCAACTCAGTTGGTGCCATACGATACAGAGAAATAGAAATGGGATGAGCGCCCAGCACCAAGTCAATATCCCTGTCGGGTGGCATGCCCGGTAGGTCTGCAGGAAACACATCTTGAAAGTATCTCACCACCGGAACAGAATCAATAGTAGGGGTATCAGCACCAATATCCCTCACAAAGGCCAAATATGACACACATCCCTTCCCAACCATCCACTGGGCCTTTAAATATGAAATCACCTTGCTGGGAACATAATCTAGAGAACCTCTCCCCTCGATCCTTGGCAACCTCGAAATCGCCAACGTCACGGTCTTAGCGTGACAATACCATGAAAATCCAGAATAGCATGACATGGAGAAAACCTATCCATACCCAAAATCACATCGAAGTCGACATACTAAGAAATAAGAGATCAACTCTAGACTCAAATCCCCCAACAGTCACTACACATGACCGATATACACGGTCCACAAAATTAGTATCGCCCACTGGCGTAGATACATGAACAAGTGAAGCTAATACTCAAGAGGAGTATCTAGATAACGAGAAACATATGATGATATATACAAATAAGTGAAACCAGGGTCAAATAATTTAGAAGCATCCATGTGGAATACTGAGACAATACCTATGATCATTGTGTTTGAAGCAACGACATCTGGCTTGGCAGGAATAGCATAGAATCGTTCCTGACCGCCACCTAATCGGCCTCCTCCTCTAGGGAGACCCCTAGCTTCCTGAGAGTTGGGCGGGTGGTGAAGTAACTGGTGCTGAATTTGTGGCCTGACCCCTCTACTGAACTTGACATCCTATATGACGGGGACAATAATTCTTCATATGAACCAACTCTCCACACTATAAACAACTCTTCTCAGAAAATGGTGGCAAGTACTGAGGTAGTCCTCGAGAACCGGAATAACTACCAGAAGAACCTGATGAAGATGAACCCTGAACTGAAGGTGCACAAGATGAACTCTGAGCTGGGAGTGCACTAAGATATTATTGTCCAGGTCGAGCATTATATGATCTATGGCTAGCTGATGCACCACAATGAATTGGACGAGCTATCTAAGCGGGCCTATAAGGGCGACTCATGTTGTGGTGAGACTGACCCCCAGAAGGAATACCATTGAAACCACCTGAACTACGAGGCCTCCCTCTCCTCACGCTCCTGACTACAAACCATCTTTAGTCGCCGAGCAATATCAACCACCTCGTTGAACTTAGCACCTGATACACTCTCCCGAGTCATAACAAAATGCAACTAATAGTAGAGGCCATCAATGAATCTCCTTATCCTCTCCCTCTCAGTGGGAACCAACCAAACTGCGGGACGAGCTAACTATGAAAAACTCATCTCGTACTGGGTCACAAATATGCCCTCCTGACGTAACTGCTCGAATTTCTTGCGCAGCTCATCCCTGCGAGTATGTGGCACAAACTTCTTCAAGAGGAGAACGGAGAACTCATGCCATGAAAATGGTACAGCACCGACTAGCTTGCTACTCTCATAGGCCTCCCACCATCTGAAGGAGACACTAATAGCTAAAAGGTAGTAAAGGAAACTCCACTAGTCTCCACAATACCTGCTTTGCAAAGAATCCGCTGACACATATCCAAGAAGTCCTGGGTATCCTCTGACTCATCCCCACTGAATGATGGAGGGTGGAGTCTCCCGGATCTCTCTAGTTTCTTCTTCTCATCATCACTCATAATGTGAACCACCTAGGCCTAAGCATCGGCAACCGGCTGGGCTGGTAGTACCCCGGTGTCTGAAGTCCCTGCATTACCTGCTCTAGAGTGGGGGTGGCGGGAGTGTGAGTACTTCCCCCGGCCTGAGAAGTGGCTGGCGCATTCTGAACAAAAACCGCATGAGCAAGGTTAGTGTAAACAGTCAATATTTGGGCCAAAGCCTCCTCAAGGCCTGGAATTACAAAAGGCAATAGATGGTGCCTGAGCTGGCCCCACTGGCTCAACCACATCTGGAACCTGCTCCTGAGCTGGAGCAACTAGTGGATCTGCAGGTGCTTCTCTAGCTGTTGTACGAGCTGCACATCGGCCCCTACCGCGGCCCCAGCCTCTCGTGGACCTAGCCGATGTTACTGGTGGATGTCCATCCGGTTCGGTAGCACGTGTCCTCACCATCTATGAGAGAATAGAATACAGAAGTTTAGTTCTCGGAATTAACAAATTTGCACCACAAGAATGTGAAGTTTACCTAAGGGTTCGCCAACCTCTCAAAGAAAAGTACAGACGTCTCTGTATCGATCCGCAAGACCCTACTAAGCCTGCTCATGACTCGTGAAACCTATGTAACCTAGGCTCTTATACCATTTTGTCACAACCCAAAACTCAATTTTTCGTGATGGCGCATATCATGATACTAGGCAAGTCGACTACTAAGACATTTCCAACATTTTCAAATGTAAAATATACTAAAACAGGTTTAAATAATTAAAAATCTTGTAAAAAATGAAAAGAATCGTCACAACTCGATACAGAAGTTTACCAAAAATAGGGTGTCACTGAATACATCAGCATCTACACAAATACAAAGTCTAACACTCTGTCTAAGAAAGCAGAAACTAAATAAATAAAACTGAGGGATAGGGGAGGAGAGTCAAGGTCTGCGAACGCCATGGCAGATACCTCGAAATCTTCAAATGACTGAAAACTTTGAGAATCAGCAATCGCCGTGTCTGGAAACACCTGGATCTGCACACGAAGTGCATGGTGTGGCGTGACTGCAACCAACTCAATAAGTAACAATTCTAACCTTTGGAATGAAAGTAGAGACGAGCTCGAACATTTCAAGCCACATACAAAATTGATAGTATGGAAATTTTACGGAAAATATGACGATAATATCTCAGAAATTCATAATCTGCAGGTAATTGTACAAGAATTTAAACATGCTTCCAGGTTTAACAATTAAACTCAAAACAAATAAAATATATTAAGTCTGAATGATATAACGAATGTGACATCTCTATATCTACATGCTAGAATGCATATCGTACATGATGCAACACAAAGAAAGCCTCGCGTACTCACACTATCGGAGTACTCAACCTGACTATCTCAACTCCCACTCATCACGCTCAGTCACTCAGCACTGTACAAGGCAAATCCAACCCAAGTGCAAATAAATCCAGGGCAGATCCAGCCCAAATGCAAATAAATCCAGGGCAGATCCAAAGCAATGTAAATGAATCAATAGCAACTGCACTCACTATGGGTGTGCAGACTTCGGAGGGGAAGATCCAGCCCAAGCGCTATAATAGGCCAAATCCTGGCATGAATCAACCAAGCCTGTTGTAGCGTGCAGCCTGATCCCTTAAATATCACTCATAAACAGGCCTTCGACCTTACTGATGACGTCCAAATCCACTACTAAAAATTAAATGGACATGATCGCATACAATATAAATTACCCAACTATGAGTTAGGGTCGAATCCCACAGAGAACAATATGTCGGCGATTAGGAATGTAAGAAAATTATCACTTATTGTGCAATGCCAAACACTTAGAATTTGATTGTGAAAATATTATAGCTAAATGCAAAAATATAAACTAACCTAGAAATAAAATAACATGATCAATGGATACAAGTATGGATGCATCAGGAATTACACTCAAGTAACGATCCAATGTATTTCACGATTTTACAAATATGAGCGAGTTTAAGTACATACGATTTGAGCGGCCTCAGTGCATTTGAGCTTTTTCTGCAGATGCGGTCCTTCACTTCGCAGGTGCGATGTCGCACAAGCGACCAATCGTTCGCAGATGCAGAATCATTGAAGGATATTCCCCTTTTTACACTCTTTTTTGCTCAATTCCATTTCAATTCATGCAATTCACTTCATGGCATCATTTTCCTGAAAATCGAACAATACACACTATAAAAGACCTCATGTTATCATTAAAGGACGCAAAATCTAACAAAAAAGACTAAAATGAGTGGTAAAATCACCACTCATCACTTGCTCAGTCATCAATCTCTCCAGTCTCTTAAGTAACCACTCATGCTAAGCATCCAAAATCAATGATACAGGATGTGACAATATACGATAACGGAGACTAGATATAATATGTAATGATGAATGCAGCTAAGTACATAACTGCAATTAGCAAATAACTCAACAGCAAAGAACGACCATTGTGGGTCCCAATAGTACCAACATATAACCTAGACATAATTTCTAGTATAAATCACATCTTAAGTGCTCTAACACATAGAGTTCAGATAAGATAGCTACATAGTTCCATGGAATCAACTAAATCATAATTACTACGATGCAGGATCACATTCTCGTCACCTAGCATGCGCGTCTAACAACTATGGATCTTAGCCTACTATTTACTCTCTTTTGCTTAGGTTTTGGGTAAAAATGCGTAAAGGTATTCTCAAAAACTAACTTAATGTGGTTGCTTGTAGGGTTTGGTCAAAATGAGGCAAAGAAGCCAAAAT
Source organism: Nicotiana paniculata (assembly GCA_005239505.1). Taxonomy (NCBI): domain Eukaryota; kingdom Viridiplantae; phylum Streptophyta; class Magnoliopsida; order Solanales; family Solanaceae; genus Nicotiana; species Nicotiana paniculata. The sequence goes on from MDKI01271644.1 coordinate 22,857, forward strand.
AAGCTCATGAAGGAGTCAAACTTGCACAAACCAAAGGCTGGAAATTGTCCGCTGACCGTGATGGAAAAGCGCGGCCGCGTTGGGTTCATCGTAGAGGCGGATACTATTACGTAGCCCACAATATTGAGGTTCAGAGAAGCTGCAATTAAGTACAAACATGGACACTGGTCGCGTTCAAATTACGTGGCCGCCTATTGGTCTAACGCGAACGCGAAGGATATTCTGCTGAGAGCGCAACTTGAGGTTCAGAGACCCTGCAGGTCGAGTTTAACTGAGGAACATGGTCTGTGAACAAAAATACAATGTCGCGATTGAATCTAACGCGGACGCGAATGAATTTACGTGGTCCGCTAAACCTAGTCCAACCCAAGCCCATATTTGATGAAACACGCATTGCGATCGTTATTGCGCGCTGTGAAAGTCCAAGCACGGACGCGCCTATTATTACGCGGTCAGCGAAACCTCCGTAGGGGCATTTTTTTTTCCAGAAATTTTAGTTGTGTATAAATAGATCTTTTTGACATTTTTAGGTCAAGTTTTGTATCAGGGAACACGTGAACAGCCGTACCTTACCGTTTTGAGTAATTTTAGAGTAGTGTTAGTTTCTATCTTTAGATTTTCTTCTTGTATTTGAATTTTATGGCTTATATTACATCTCCATCTTTGATTTCTACCATTATTATGAGTAGATAGACCCCATAGCTAGGGTTGTGACCAAACCCTAGTGTGGGTATTTAATGGGTCTTTAATTTTAGGGCTTAATTGTTTATGGGTTAGTGATATCTAGCTTATTTCATGCTTTAACTGTAGAACCGGTGGTTAAAACACTGATTCGTGCCTTTTTTACTTAGGCTCTTCTTAAGAAAGAGGCCAAGTCTAGGAAAAATAGGCTAACAAGGAATTGAGGTGAATTCAAGAGATTGATAGACCAATTAAAGGGTTAAACCTAGAGATAGTAATACCCGACTTGAAGTAATTTTACTTGCATTGCTTGAACACCCATTTGGGCTTGTGAAAGACAAATCGGGTAAAGCCATTCAAACTACCGAGAGGTATAGAGTGAGTATTTATGTGTGAAGGTTATATCACGACCCCAATCATAACAAGCTAGTCCTAGACTCTCGACCCTATTAGATACTCGCCTAGGCAGAAGTCACTTCCCTAGTGCTTTTTATCATTTGAAAAACTCTCACAAAAATATTGTATTTAGATTTTTGTTAGAAACAATAGCATTAAAATTAGAATAGAAACAATCACAACCATGGTTAGAAGTGCAATTAGAAACAACACGCACAACTAGATTAAGTATAAACCTAACTCCCGACCAATATTAACTCCCTGTGGATATCGATCCCGACCTATGGCGTAAAACTACATCGACCTCTCCTCACTACTTTATAGTGGTGTAGGGTTGGAACTGATCACTTTTTGGCGTCGTTGCCCGGGGACTTAAACGGTTTTGGCTATCTATTTGACTAGTTGTGTGTCTTGTTTTTCTTTCCTTCTATTTTACCAGCTTTTGTGTGTTAATCGCTTTAGTTACAAAATGGTTGATCCTCTCGGCAATGTTCTCCCAAGAGAGGAGGTAGATGATAATGGTGATGATGAGGTGCATCTAGTACCTCAAGCTTAAAGAAGAGGCCGACAGGCCAATGACAACATTCCAGACCCTCCCCCACCTCCTCCAAAGGTAGCACATCGGATGCTTCCCAATGAAGGTTACGCTAGTGCTATTGTCCCACCCTGGATCCGGGTGGGCAATTTCCAGATTATAAATGTTATGTTGACCTTATTGGAGAAAATAGGGTTCTTCACTAGCGCTCCCCATCAAAATGCATATAACATCTAAAGGGTTTTGTAGATACCTGTTGGGGAAGCAAACAGACAAACGTGTTGGAGGATGCATTGAGACTGAGATTGTTCCCTTTTTCACTTAGAGGGAAAGATTTGGATTGGCTCGAGAGGCTCCCCAACCATTCCATCACCACGCGAGATGAATTGGTTGACAAGTTTATAGCCAAGTTTTTCTCACCGGGTCAAATGGCAGCATTAAGGGATGAGATCTTGGCCTTCAAACATGAACCTCTTCATGAAATCTGGGAGAGATATAGAACTATGGTAAAGGAATGCCCCAACAACGACATGATCGAAGCAATGATTCAGCAGACTATTTACAGGGGTATCAACACTACCAACCAATGTGTGGTAAATCAGCTAGCTAGGGGAAATTTTATGAAGATGCCTTATGTTGATGCTTGTGACATACTTGATGAAATGGCTGACACTTCTTCAGCTTGGAAGAGTCGGGCAAATGTTCTTCAAGGTAACCCAAATGTAATCAATCTTCACAAGGAACTTCAAGACCACGGACAAGCCATAGCTGAGTTGACAACTACTATGAATCAGCTAGCAAAAGCCCAACTTCAGCAGTCCAAGGAACAAAGCAAGTAAATGCAATGGAAGGAGTGAATTTAATGGTCAACAAGAGGAGACATCGTGGTCAGCAAGTGCAAGGTAATCAAGATAAATATGAACAAAGTGGAAGTGGCTACAACCAAGATGATTCGTATGATGACCAAAGCGAGGAAGTTTTATATGCCACCAACTACTAAGGACAACGGAGCAATGCTACAAATAAACAATGGAGATCACAAGGGAATAACCAAAATTAGATCAACCAATGCCAAGGAAATTGGAACAATAATAACAACAACAACAACAACTCAAACAACTGGGGGAACAACAACCAGAATTGGGGTGGCAATAACAACAACAATTGGGGAGGTAATAGAAATTGGGGGTCGGGCTTTCAAAGGCCCCCGATGTACCAACAACCCAACAATCCACCTACATATCAATCTAAAGGGCAAAGTTCTTCAAATAATGAAACGGGGCAGATAGAGAATATGTTCAAACAAATGATGGAAGGGAATGTCGATTCTGATGCTCAAATTGCCTCCCACACTACTTCCATCCGCAATCTTGAAGTACAAATGGGTCAAATCTTGCAAGCATTGAACACTCGCCCTAAGGGGGCTCTACTAAGTGAAACGATAGTAAACCCGAAGGGCGAGAACAATACAGGCCATGCCATGGCGGTGACCACAAGGAGCGGTAGAGGTGGTGAAGCAAGAACCTCTAATCAAAAGAAATTTGTGAGTGATGATGTTGTGTTGCAAAATGATGATGATCCAATAGTTGATGAGAAAGTGAGTGAAGATAATTTGAACGATGAAGTGAGGATCGATATTCATGACAACAAGGAGGAGACTCAAAATGACGCGAACCTTTCTAGGGAACACGTGATAAACATACCGAAAATGGTAGTGCCAAAAGCCAAGGATCATTTGCCAGGGACTCCTCCTACTTATACTCAAAGACTTGCAAAGAAAAATAATGAAAATAAATTCAAGTAGTTTATTGAGATGATGAAAAGATTGTCAATCAATATGCCCTTGGTAGAACCTCTTGAGAAAATGTCGGGATTTGCCAAGTTTATGAAAGACTTGGTAACTAAAATGAGATCTATGGATTGTGATACCATCAAAATGACTCATCAAGTTAGTGCAATTGTGCATTCGATGGCTCTAAAGCTTGAAGATCCCGACGCATTTACAATTCCTTGTACCATTGGGAGTGCGGATTTTGGAAAGGCCTTGTGTGATTTGGGAGAAAGTATAAATTTGATGCCTTACTTCGTATTCAAGACCTTGGGTATTGGTCAACCGAGAGCTACTTCAGTGAGATTGCAAATGGCAGATTGAACAACGAAAAGGCCGCTTGGTATTATTGATGATGTTCTTGTCCGGGCCGATAAGTTTATTTTGCCTGCTGATTTTGTGATTCTCGACTGCGAAGTCGACTATGAGGTGCCTATAATATTGGGAAGGCTTTTCCTAGCAACAGGGGAGGATTTGGTTGATATGGAAGCAGGAGAGCTTACTTTCCGGGTGGGCGATGAAAAGGTTGTATTTCACGTGGGCAAATCGATGAGGCAGCCGAATAGTAATGAAGTTTGCTCTTTTGTGGATCTTGTGACGGAGGTGATAGTTAATGAAACAAGTGCCATGATAAATGTGGAAGATCCTATGGAAGCTGTATTGTTGAACCATGAGGATGATGAAAGGGATGGCTTGGTTGAATGTTCAAATGCCTTGCAAGAAATGGGATCCTACTCATATGGACCCCATGAACTCTCCTTGGACTTGGAAAACCGGAAGACTCCAAAGCCCTCAATCAAGGAGCCACCAGCATTGGAGTTGAAGACTCTACCCTCTCACCTCAGCTATGAATTCTTAGGCCCATCTTCTACATTATATGTTATTCTTTATGCTTGCTTAACCAAAGTGCAGGTAAACTCCACTCTTGAGGTGCTTCAAAGAAGAAAAAAGGCAATTGGATGGACCTTAGCTGACATTCGGAGCATAATCCCCGCCTTTTGCATGCATAAAATTATACTTGAGGATGTTGCAAAACCTTCTGTGGAACATCAAAGGAGGTTGAACGAGGCTATGCAAGAGGTCTTCAAGAAAGAAATTATCGAATGGCTTGATGCAAGGGTGGTGTATCCTATTTCGAATAGTGCATGGACTTCACCGGTGCAATGTGTGCAAAAAAGAGGGGTATGACTATTGTGACAAATGAGAAAAATGAGTTGATCCCTACTAGGACCATGACCGAATGGAGGGTATGTATGGACTACCGAAAGTTGAACAAAGTGACCCGTAAAGATCATTTTCCATTGCCCTTTCTTGATCAAATGTTAGAAAGAATTGTCGGGCGTGCCTATTATTGCTTTTTGGATGGGTACTCAAGGTACAACCAGATTCTCAAAGCCCCGTAAGACCAAGAGAAAACTACTTCACATTCCCATATGGAACATTTGCATTCGCACGGATGTCGTTTGGATTGTCTAATCCACCCACTACCTTTCAACGGTGCATGATGGCTATATTTAAGGACATGGTGAAGGACTTCGTCGAAGTCATTATCGATGATTTCAGTGTTGTTGGGGACTCATTTGAAGAATGCTTGGAAAATCTTGACAAGGTGCTAGCCCGATGTGAAGAGACAAATCTTGTGCTTAATTGGGAAAAATGCCACTTTATGGTTGAGGAGGGCATTGTCTTGGCCATAAGATCTTAAAGAACGGAATCGAAGTGGACAAAGTGAAGATAGAAGTGATTTCAAAGCTACCTCCTCCTACTTCCGTCAAGGGAGTTAGGAGCTTTCTTGGGCACGCGGTGTTCTACCGAAGGTTCATCAAAGACTTTTCCAAATTGGTGAATCCATTGTGCAAGCTACTAGAAAAGGATGCAAAGTTTGTGTTCAATGAATAGTGCATGAAGGCTTTTTTGCTTCGAAAGAATAAATTGAAAACCACTCCAATCATTACTGCACCCAATTGGAGCTCTCCCTTTGAGCTCATGTGCGATGCAAGTGATGTTGCGGTAGGAGCGATTTTGGGGCAAAGGGTAAACAAGATATTTCACCCGGTGTATTATGCAAGCAAAAAAATGAATGATGCCCAGGTCAATTATACGGTGACTGAGAAAGAGTTGTTAACAATTGTGCTCTCCATGGAAAAGTTTCGACCTTATCTCATGGGTGCCAAAGTGATTGTTCACACTGATCACGCGGAACTCCGTTACTTGATGATCAAAAAGGACTCGAAAGCAAGATTGATGAGATGGTTTTTGTTGCTTCAAGAGTTTGACCTCGAGATCATTGATAGAAAAGGAAGTGAAAATCAGGTAGCGGATCATTTGTCCCGTTTATAAGAGGAAGGGAGGACCAAAGATGGTCTTGAAATTAATGATGCATTCCTGGATGTACAAATCCTCTTCGTTTCTTTGAATGGTATGCCTTGGTTCGCGGATGTTGCCAATTTCTTTGTTACTGGCATTGTCCCTTGTGAGCTCTCTTCTAACCAAAGGAAGAAAATCAAATGGGATAGTTTGGATTACTATTGGGATGAACCCTATTTGTCCAAGATTTGCAATGATGGGGTAATTCGTAGATGTGTCCCAGAGGAGGAGCAAATGAGTATACTTGATGCTTGTCATTCCTCGCCCTACGACGGTCATCACGGTGGGGCGAGAACTGCTTCCAAGGTTCTTAACTGTGGTTTTTATTGGCCAACCCTATATAGGGATGCAAGTGAGCTTATCAAGAGATGTGATGAATGTCAGAGAGCTGGGGAATATCAAAGAAGGATGAAATTCCCCTCACCACTATTCTTGAAGTTGACATTTTTGACATATGGGGCATAGACTTCACGGGGCCTTTTGTGAGTTTGTGTGGCAACACTTACATTCTGGTGGCGGTTGATTATGTTTCCAAGTGGGTGGAAGCCGTGTCTTTGCCCAACAACGAGGCCCGGAGTGTGGTGGATTTCCTCAAGAAAAACATCTTCACACGGTTTGGTACTCCTCGAGCAATCATCAGTAATGGGGGGTCTGATTTCTGCAATAGGGCATTTGATACTTTGCTTTCAAAGTACGGTGTCAATCACAAGGTGTCAACTCCTTATCACTCCCAAGATAGTGGACAAGTGGAGGTCTCAAGCAGGGAAATCAAAAGCATATTGTCAAAAACTAAGAATGCAAATAGAACGGATTGGTCAAGGAAGCTCGATGATGCATTGTGGGCTTATAGGACAGCATTTAAGACTCCAATTGGTATGTCACCGTACCGGTTGGTGTTTGGGAAAGCGTTCCATTTTTTGGTGTAGCTACAACATAAAGACATGTGGGCCTTGAAGAGGTTAAATCTTGAGTGGGATGTTACAGCAAATCTCTGTGTGGAACAACTCAATGAGCTAGATGAGTTCCGGTTTCATGCCTATTCAATCTCATCATTGTACAAGGAGAAGATGAAATACTGGCACGACAAATATGCCCGAAACAAGAAATTCGAGGAGGGTAATTTGATCCTTCTCTTCAACTCCTGGTTACGTCTGTTTCCGAGAAAACTTAAGTCCAAATGGAGTGGCCCCTTTGAAGTAGTGCATGTAACGCCGTTTGATGCTCTTGACTTGAAGAATAAAAATGGTGAAATCTTTCGGGTTCATGGGCATCGAGTAAAGCACTACTTGGGAAAGTTTGATGATAGCCACGTGGTGGCCTTGATCAATTTCCAGTGATGATGGACACATGTGTCGTGCCGCGACGTTAAATCAGGCGCTTCTTGGGAGGCAACCCAAGCGTTTTTTTATTTCTTTTTAATTTTCTTCTTAGATTAGGCTCTATTTGGGACTAACTGATCGTGAGATTTGTGTAGAAATTGTTTTTACAGTGCAGGACTATTGCTTGTAAAATTTGGCAAAGGATGGGAATTACGCTGACCGCGCTCAAAATTTCGTGGTCAGCGGAAAGTTTTTCGTGGGGGCGTAATTGTGCAGCGGATACGGACTTGAAAAGTACAGAATGGTAACTCTCTGAAGTTGCATACACGGTCATTATTTCGCGGTCAGTGGTGCTCGTTCGCGGATGCGCCTATGTTTCCGCCCTCAGTGGAGTTGTTCCAACAACATCTCTTCAAAAAGGTAAAAGCGCGAACCGTGTGAAATTCCGCGGACCGCGCTCAAGTAAGTCGGTGGGTCCTTCTGCTTGATGTATAAATAGACGGGCCCATCTCCTTTTACACTTTTCGAACTCTCACTTCTCAAAGCAATACAACATTGTTCATCTTCTACTCTTTAATCTTCATTCTCATCGTACTTACCAAGAGTCAGTTCTCTACTTCAATTCTCACAACTGTATGCTAGAATCCTTGTATTAATTTTAGATTCTTTCTTTTTCTTTCTAATTAGGGTTAATACATGCCAAGAATAAAAATCATGCTTAACTGAGGCTATAACTTAATGGGTAATTGTTTGTCATGCCTAATGGGGGATAGGGTTGCTCACTATACCTGCTAATTGCCTAATTTTTATGCTAAGTGAAAACCCTAGGTCATAAATCTTTTGTCAGTAGCCCTATATTTTGAATTCCACAGACCGCGGTCCAAATTTTGCAGTCCGCGTTCATGATTGTGTGAGTGTTGGATGGGTTAATTGTTCGCGACCGCGGATATGTTTACACGGTCAGCGATTTACTTTTCTCAGCCACACTTATAATTTTATGGACCATGGTGCTGAGCTTCATACAATTACTTAATTAGGTTTATGGCCGCATTCATTTTTATGCGGTCAGCGTTTGATGTTTCGCGGCCGCCCAGTTTTTCGCTGACAGCGGTGACTCAACTTCAGAGACTGGGTAGTCTGAACCCCAGTCTTTCGCAGTCGCGACCCTTTTTACGCAGATCGTGATGGTCATTCTGCGGCCGTGACCCTTTTTTCGCTGTCAGCGGACCCTTGATTTGTAAAACACTGTGATCATTCACCTGCTTTCATTTGATAATTCATTGAACAACATTACTAATGAGCTTTCACTGACTGTGTATGCAGATAATGGTTAGATCTCGTGGTGGTTCGGAAAAACAACAAGGGAGGGGAGAATCCTCCCGGGGCCGGGGGAGAGGAAAACAGACTGCACCCCTAGCTCCTCCAAGAGTCATTAGGAAGAAACAAACCCACCGGAGACCCACTACCGACACTTCGGAGACCAGTGAATATGTCCTCTCCCGGGAGATTTCTTAGGGGGAAGCTGCCCAAACCCAACAAGAAGCACAATCCCAGCCTTTCCATATCGCCGATGAATCTACCTCCTTGTCTGGGTTATTTGAGGGATCAAAAGGAGGTAGCGAGACTCCGACACCAACTGCCTCAACTGCTACAACTTCGACCTCCACAGCGGCTCCAGTTAATATTGATAGTGACGAGGATGTCCCGAATGACGGGAGAGACGGTGACACCCGGGTTGGGGGTTTGGCGAGATTAAGGAACCCGGCAGTGTGGCAATACAGATTCGTCAATGAGAAAGCCTAACACAAGTTCCGGGAATGGTGGCCTCAAAGGTAACTCACACTTGAGAGGCATTTCATAGAGCAAGATCTTCTACCCCACAATCCCAATGTCAAGAGGCAATTCAATGAAAGGATGGGGTGGAAGTTCTTCACCAGCAAGCTACCGGAGGCCAACGAGTACTTGGTCAAGGAATTTTATGCTAATGTCGCCCACATAAAAAAAGGGCACATATTTGACCAAAGTACGGAACCGGAAGATTAAATTTGATGGCAAGTCGCTGAATGAGTATGTTGGTTTTGATGATGTGAATGAATCCCGCTATGTGGAGAAGGTGGCATTGGATGAGTTAGCACGTCCATGGCTTGCATCAGTGATAGACATTCCTGGGACTACTCCAGCTTGGCTTACACCTGGAGTTATAATTTTAAGGAACACTCTAAACTTTGAAGAAAAAGGGTGGTCCACCTTCGTGTGCAGCCAGATAGACCCCTCTCACCATGACTGTGATATCCAGGTCTCCAGGGCAATTATTGTGGCTTCTATCATGGTGGAGTTCCCGATAAATGTGGGGAATATTATGTCCAGAGTCATTACCAAAGCTACCGGGAAGGACGAGAGATCATACCCCTACCCAAACTTCCTTACCATGTACTTAGAGGACCAGGATATAGAAGGGAGGGATTTTGATACGAAAGTGAAGCCAAAAAGGCCCTTCTCCTGGTACAGCCTTCAGGGTCCAGACAACCCCAAGTCCAAAGGCAAAGAGAGTACCTCCATTGTCCAGTCTGAAGAGCCAAGGGTAGTGGCCACTGTGTCCGAGCCTTCCACAGCCGAGGGTTCATCTGTTGCCATGCCACATCCACCTTCAGGGCCATCTACCTCTATCCTACCTTCTGTGCCCTCTTCATCAGCTTACCCTCAGACTGCACTAAGAGTTAATCAGACTTTAGCCAGCATCAAAAACTGGATGCAGGTAGCTACTTCAAAGCTATTTGCCTTATCCAGTGCAGTCGCAGCTCAGACAGTTCCAGCACAGCTCCAGATGCCTCCATTAGTGGAGGAATTATTGAAGACTATCCTTGACAACCAAAAGAAGATTCTGAAGTCTCTAGGTACTCATGAAAAGGTGATCAAGGAGCTGGGTAAACAGGTGAGGAAGGTGAAGAAGAGTCAAGAGACTTTGAAAAAGGAGGTGGAGAAACTTACTTCAGCCAACGACATTCTTCTATATCTCCTTATGGGAGAGACTGCCCCTGCAGCGCAGACAGCATAGGTACCAGAGCAGGAGGCTGAGAGAGAGCCGGTAAGGAGAGTGGTGATACCCCAAACTGAGGGCTTGGAGATTGAGCTGGAAGAGGCTGAGGGAGGTGATGAGTCTGCACAGCCACAGGACCCCATCAGTGACTTCATGCATACAGAGACCTCATAGGGAGTTTTCTTTACTCTCTATCCCTCCCCTATTCTAATTTTGCTTTTAGCATTGAGGAAAATGCTAATTTATATTTGGGGGGGGGGGGGTCTTATTTGGATTGGTTGATATTGATGACTGGTTTGTAATAACTCTAATGCTATATTTCTTTATTTTTATTTATCTTTTCATTTTTGTTATTTTGCACTTTTGGTATGTATATAACTTTACCATTCCATGTGTATATTCATCCCCATTTTGTGTATATTCGTTTCAATCCCCTATTGTACATATTCATTTTACTTTCTGCACTTTACTTTATAACTTCTTTTGTAATTTTACTTAGTAGCTTAGCTTCTTAATTCCTGTAGTAATTTTCCTTGAATTTGTAGCTTTTTAAAAAAAAAATACTTTTGCGTGATCAATAAGTCTTTGGTTTTCTTAATGCCACGGTTCTTTCCAAAGGTGGAATTTGTGTGAACCGGGTGGCTCTTCCCAACGATAGAAGGCGTGAAAACCTTCTTAAGGGATTGAGTCTGTTTTTCTTTTTTGCTTTGATATATAGTAGTAATGAATAAAAGTGGCTCAAGTAGGCTTCACTTGGAACTAACACATTTACCTTCAACCTCATGGTTAGAGACAAGTTTGTTGACAAGATTAGCTCTAGTTGTGACGTTTAGACTCTTGAGTTGACTAAAACTTTCATCAAGTGGTTTCCGTGAGCCATCTGTGATCTTAAATCATAGCCAGGGTTGTTGTGGTCCCTCGACTCTATTATCTTTAACAATGCAGTAGCTTTAGAGGTGAGGTATTGAATTGCAAGTCCAAGACCCATGCCAACAAGTCTAGAACTTTCCCTGAATGTTTGTCTAGGAGAAATTCTAAGTGTAGCTCGACTTGAGAAGTGATTATAGGATCTCCTTGGTCCCATTTTGAACTTTGAAAACTTCCATAGCCTACCAATATGATATACCTGGTCAACCCCTTTGAGCCTAAGCCTTTTTCATTCAATAACCACATTACAAGCCTTTATCCGATTTACAATGACCTTCTCTTGGCACCCAATCTTTCCTTAGAATTCATGTTGAACAATAGGCAAAAATCATAAGTTTGGGAGAGAGACGAGGATCTTCAAGTGATAAAAGGTTCAAAGAACAAAAAAAAAATGATGAGAAAGAGAGGCAAGGAAAAGGATGAACAGATAAAAAGAAAGATGTCAAAAAGAAAGAAAAGTTTGAAGGGATTCAAAAAAAAAAGAACACTGTTGGAAGGAATGTAAGGTTGAGAAAAGGAGAAAATGATCATCATGAGTAAGAAAGAGTGACGATGTGTCTCTCTAGTTCCCCTAAGGAAGAAGAATATGACTCAAAGAGTTAAAAAGATATGAGCCGAAATGAGAAAATGGAGTGCTTAAGGAAAGATGAACCCATCATAGTTCGTTATGTCCTACCTTGATCCAAAAAGCCTTCATTTCATCCCCTAAATCCCTATAGGATTTCAAGTTGAGTGAGCTTATATTAGTGGTGATTTACATAAGGGTCAAGCTTATGGTACTTAGAGCCGGACTTGTGACATTCTTTTGAGAGCGTTGAGTGCAATTCTTTACAATCCCTGTTTTGAGTGTCATATTCTATAAGGTGAAATTAGCTCATGGAGAGTAGAGGAGGAGGAGCCTGGGATCCACAATGACTTACGTGAGAGAGAGATCTTCCTTGATGAATTGAGTTAACTCTTGATTCTCTTGCGTCACTCTAGAACTATGGAACTCAAAAGGTCATAGCTTGATATTGTTGATAATGCATTTTTGTTGGGGGTAATTGTTAGTCCCAAATGATGCTTGATGATGTCACCTTAGGACAACTGAATTTTCCTTTCTTTTTCTTATAGAGGTGGGAATTACCTTGTTTGCTTGAGGACAAGCAAAAGCTTAAGTTTGGGTGAGTTGATAACTAGGGATTTTAGCCTACTATTTGCTCTCTTTTGCTTAGGTTTTGGGTCAAAAATGCGTAAAGGTATTCCCTAAAAATAACTTAATATGCTTGCTTGCAGGGTTTGGTCAAAATGAGGCAAAGAAGCCAAAATAAGCTCATGAAAGAGTCAAACATGCACAAACCAAAGGCTGGAATTGGACCGCTGACCGTGATGGAAAAGCGCGGCCGCGTTGGGTTCACCGCAGAGGTGGATAATATTATGCGGCTTGTGATATTGAGGTTCAAAGAAGCTGCAATTAAGTACGCGGCCGCGATTGAAGCTAATGCAGACACGAATGAATTTACGCGGTCCGCGAAACCTAGTCCAACCCAAGCCCAGATTTGATAAAACATGGATCGCGCTCGTTATTGCGCGGCCGCGAAAGTCTAAGCGCGGATGCGCCTATTATTACGCGGTCAGCGAAACCTTCGTAGGGGCATTTTTGTCCAGAAATTTCAGCTGTGTATAAATAGATCTTTTTGTCATTTTTAGGTCAAGTTTTGTATCAGGGAACACGTGAACAGCCATACTTTACCGTTTTGAGTAATTTTAGAGTAGTGTTAGCTTCTATCTTTAGATTTTCTTTCGTATTTGAATTTTATGGCTTATATTACATCTCCATCTTTGATTTCTACCATTATTATGAGTAGATAGACCCCATAGCTAGGGTTGTGACCCAACCCTAGTGTGGGTATTTAATGGGCCTTTAATTTTAGGGCTTAATTGTTTATGGGTTAGTGATATCTAGCTTATTTCATGATTTAACTGTAGAATTGGTGGTTGCAAACACTGATTCTTGCCTTTGTTACTTAGGCTCTTCTTGAGAAAGAGGGCCCAAGTCTAGGGAAAATAGGCTAACAAGGAATTGAGGTGAATTCAAGAGATTGATAGCCCCAATTAAAGGGTTAAACCTAGAGATAGTAATACCCGACTTGAACCAATTTCACTTGCATTGCTTGAACACCCATTTGGGCTTGAGAAAGTGATCACACCCAACTATGTCTTATAAAAGACAAAGCGATCGTTGCAAATATAATCCGGCTTACAGTCCGGAGTCGAATCGTCAGGGAACTAACCTATCTATTACAACTTGTGGTGATGCTAATATAAGCTCAGACAATTTCCGGATGAAAGATTTTTTATCAATAAATATTGGGATTTGTTTAACTAAAGTTAAAACAATATTAAAACTAACAATATTCTAGATTAAAGATAATTCAATGGTAAAAAGATCTAGGGTATTGATTTCCCCAATTGCTGGATTAAGTCTTAACTCTTTTGCTATAATCTCGTCGTAATACTCTATGAGGATTATGAGCTGTGGGCTACCGCAATTATCTCTCGATTAACTACAATAATTTACTAGAGCATTCTCTCGAACTACTATAGCTGATAGTTTATACTGCTCAAAATTATATCCCATCAAAGTTTTGTTATCTCTAACCCCACTTTTAAATTCAAATAATGAATCTCGTCAATTACCCAAAAGTGGTGTTGTTCAACAACAATCTAACCTAGTATTATTTCTCAAGAAACACAAGGAAATTAGACACGATTAATCAAGGGCCCAGTCAATTAATCTCCATACAAAACATAGTTGAACAATCATAGAATAACCCCGGCTCGATTATAACAAAATTGAGTCAAAACTTCATCTAACAATTGGTTCCATCAACCCTAGACAGATTGTTTATCTACTCATGCTAAAATACAAAGAAAGCATAGAATAATTCATCATTCCCAAAACAATGACAAAAGATGGAGAATAGAAAAAACGATAATTGTAGCCTGGTCTTCTGACACTTGTTCTCCTTCCCAAAGTTGATCTAAAACAAGTTTAAAACCTAGATATCCTTTTTGGGTGAGCTGGACCTTTTATAGGTTAAGAGTAATTGCCCCCAAGCTTCCAATTTTACCCCTGAATTTACCGCGTGCTGGACTGGACTAGCGCGGCCGCGCTCGTGCTGGTGCTACTGGCCGCGCTAATAGCATATCACAATGCCCAGCATTGTTTGCTCTAGCGTGGCCGCGCTTGGCCTACGCTAGAGGGGCTCAGCTATTTCCTCTCTTTTTTTCATTCGTCCTCCACATGTATTCAACTATGAGGGCCTTTCTTTGTTTAATTTAGCTCCAAACACTATCCTAGGTCCTCATAAGCACGACTTGCTCCTGCAAAACATAAAATTCACGATTAGAGCCATTTTATCGTCATTTAACCTTCTTAGAACAGTGAAGCATAGTAAATTTGGGGTATAAATAGTCGCTAAACTACATGAATCTAGCTTATTATCAGAAAGACAAATCAAGTAAAGCCACTCAAACTACCGAGAGGTATAGAGTGAGTATTTATGTGTGAAGGTTATATCACGACCCCAATCATAACAAGCTAGTCCTAGACTCTCGACCCCATTGGATACTCGCCTAGGAGGAAGTCACTTCCCTAGTGCTTTTTATCATTTGAAAAACTCTCACAAAAACATTCTACTTAGATTTTTGTTAGCAATCAATAGCATTAAAATTAGAATAGAAACAATCACAACCATGGTTAGAAGTGCAATTAGAAACAACACGCACATCTAGATTAGGTAGAAACCCAACTCCCGACCAATATTAACTTCCTGTAGATATCGATCCGGACCTATCGGGTAAAACTGCATCGACCTCTCCTCGCTACTTTATAGTGGTGTAGGGTTGGAACTGATTAGCATCACCTCAACATCAATCACATAGCACGTAATTTCAGGGATTCATACCTTCATAACCAAGTTTAGAAGTGTTACTTACCTCAAACCGCATAAAACTCTATTCCAACAATCCCTTACACCGCGAATCAGCTTCTGAATGCCTCGAATCTCAAGAAACCCTTCGAAATCCCTCTCAAAAATTGCCTTAGTCTGAGTTTGCAAAGTCCAAAAGAAAAATCACGAAACCCTTTGGATTTAAAACTGTTGGTGTTTTCGTACTTGCGGCCCACTTAACCGCATCTGCGGTCTCGCAAGTGCGGACACTTCATCCACTTCTGTGGTCATACCTGAAGGTCCCTACCTTCTCTTCTATGATCACACACGTGCAAATGCGAATCCGCATCTGCTGAACTTCCTTCACACATTTGCTCCACAACCTCCTCACTGAGCTTCGTTTCTGCGCCCATACGCTGCATCTGCGACCACGTTTGTGTGGAAATGCCCTCGCACCTGCGACCACTACACACCCCTTTCGAGGCTGCTTCTGCGCTCCTCGCGTCGCTTCTGCAGTAACCAAGAAGTACTTGAGCTACTAATAACCAAAAAATTCCGTATTCTCTCAATTATAAGAAAGGAAATTAGTATAAGAAACAACAAAGTAATCAATTGAAAGCAAAAGAAAGTAATTGTATTCCAATAATAATCAGAACGTGTCCTTACAAGTGAAATCCCCTTCCCTTATATAGGAATTTACAAGTACAATGTTTCTTCCCTTTTATGACCGAAACATTATGAGCATTAATGACATTAATGCAACGTTATAATTGGAAATCGTAACTGTTCGTGAAGATTTTGTAACGTTTCTGATCCTTCATCCTCATTAATTGAAGATTCGTGAATCTTCCCTCTTTACTGTCTTGATGCATCCTATCGGTGTCTCTTCACTTAGAAATTCAGGCTCGAGCGACCGTACCCCTTTCGTCTCGTGAGTGATTTGCTCCTACCTATTACGACTCGTACATCTTTTAAGGCAACTCCCCAACTGTCACTTTCTTAGTGATCCACGTGTCTTTCCATATCGTTCATAACTAAATATTCCATGTGTAATATTTATTTTACCAATATAGATAGTCCCCCCTACCAATTATTCAGCAATTGAATATTTGAAAAGTGGATCACATTTATGGCGGAAATTTTTTGCCATTGTTTCCCATGTATCATTGTGTCTTCTTCAGAACCAACGTGTCGTATGTCACTTCCATTTATTGCATGTGCCACATGGAATTCATTGATTGGTTCTGTAACTCTTTGGTAATTTTTAGGGATTTTTTGCGGCTACGTCAGTCACGAAGTGACTGTTTCATTATGAAGTTTCCATTATGACCCCCTTTACATAACAATTGCTTCTTCTTATAAAAGACTCTTATGCCTTTGATCATCGAAAACCTTCAATCTACAATATTCTTCTTCCATAATAGTTCTTGTTCATCGGCACGTATTATTTTCTTATACAACCATGTCTTCACCAAACCCTGATCCTCGTAGAGTAGTAATAGTATATGAACTTCCCTTTCATCTGATCATGTCAGGAGTAGAAGAGGCGGCATATTACATAGCTTAGGATCTGTATCTATTCGTGGTTCTCCTTCTCAGCTTAGTGTTGCTACCCCTTCGTCTTCTAGAACTAGGGCTTCTTCTTCTCATAGATTCTCTGCAAGAAATAGGGATTCAAGTGAACCTCTTCGAGAACCCACTGCTGATGAAATTATCCCCACTAAACTTTTCTTCTCTACTGATCGTGAATCAATTAGAAACCAAGTTACTTCTATGACTTCCCATGATCATGCTGATGTTTACCCTTCCCAAATTACTGAGGGTTTGATTTCTCTTGTGCAAAGAGAGTGTCATTGAAAATTTGATTTTCCAATTTTAGTTCCTAATGCAAATCAAAGGATCACTTCGTACAAAGTTGGTTATTCTTTTGTTTACACGTATCCTTTTACATTAGGATTTAGACCACCTATTGACCCAGTCATCATAGAATTTTGCCGTTTCTTTAATGTTTGCTTAGGACAGATTGGTCCTATCGTATGGAGAGTTGTGTCATGTTTAAGATACTCTTCTAATTTGGCCTCTTTACCCTTTACTTTTTATCACTTGATTCATCTTTATTCCCCCAAGTTGTTTCGTTCTGGGTTCTTTACTCTCGTGTCCAGGAGTAAAAGGGTTTTGGTTAGCCCTGAAGATGAGAAGGATCGTGGATGGTATGCCCATTTTGTTGATGCACCAATAAGCGGCTTAGCGGGTGAAGAGAACATGCCTTTTCCAGAAAAATGGAACTTTGCACGTAAGTTCCTTTTCAGATTCTCTTTTTTTATTGAAGAAAAAGAACTTACAATCTCGTGGTTGTTTTCTTTTTTTTTCTTTTCAGCAACCATGGAAGTCGTTGAAGAAATTGCAGACTTCCGGGCTTGGGTAGAAAAACTGTTGATTGTTGCTCCTATGGAAGGAAGGTCTTGGAACTAACTTTCTCATAGGTTTGGTTGGAAAGTGAAGACTCATGGCACCCTTCCCTTCAATTTTCTACCCTGCTTTCATATTTATTTGAAAATTTACTAACTTCTTCTTATGCTAGGATTCCCCATTCGGGATGTTAGGGTCGCGTCTATTGATGCACTGAGACTTTCCCTGTCCATGGCTCAAGAGATGATTTTGCGTTCCTCATCAAAGAGAAAAGCTAAAAGAGCTTATGAATCCAAGGGTGAAGAGGAACGAGAGGAGGGATCGTTAGTACGTAAGCCTCGGGCTAGGAGACGTGTCATTTCGGATGATGAAGCCACTCCTCCTCCAAGTTCAATTCCTTTGCATGAGCTCGAAAGTGCCACTTTAGTGAGCTCCGATGAAGAGATGGTCGATGCACCCTGTAACTCTACAGAACAGTTATTTTCCCATGGGTTTGATAGTGAAGACTTTGGCATAGATTCTGCGGAAGCGCCTCTTGCCTCTTTTCCGGTATCTGCTCATGTTGATTCTCAGTTTCCCGCATCTGTTATTGCTGCCACTGCTCCACCCTTTGTTGTTTTGACTCCCTCAACTGTCCCTACTGTTACCACCTCTCATATTGAATTTGGTTCTTCCAGTAACAGTAGGATAATGAAAAAAGTTACCATTGAAGTCCCCGGGGATGGTAATCTTCTAAAGAAATCTGGCCAAGGTGATGTATGGATGAAACCTTTGATTGGCCCAGTTGAGAAGTGTCACGCCCCAAAACTGAGGGGCGCAACCAGTGCCCAACTGAGTAAACCCGACTGAGCAAGCCTGATAGGTCTTATTCTACCCAACTAATTCGTGAATAAAGAGGAGGTGAACTCCACTAATCATACTTTGTAAATATATCATTAACAACTTTCATTTTTGTTTCCATTAGCAGTTTCAGCCATAATAACCAGATCATTACAATTATTAGATATGAAGAAAACATATTCGCCAAATACCAACATTTTTCAATCCAATTCCAATACCCGACACCACCGATAACCTGTCTACGGAGCCTCTAAATACAACTGAAGAGAAATATGGAAATGTCGGCAACAAAGCTCCGGTTATACCTCAAATAAAAAGTACACGATAACCCAATGACGCAGGACCCTGAAATGAAGTGGGGATCGCCAAGTTAGCTGGAAGGAACATACCGCTATCGCTGATCACTACCATCTACTGTGGAACCACTTGCATCCATTAAAGATGCAGCGCCCCCGGCAAAAGGGACGTTAGTACTGTCGAATAATACTAGTATGTAAGCTAAAAGTCATATTTCAAAATAGAATAACCATACAAGAAGAAGAAGAAAGCCATAGAAACAATCAAGTCACAATCAATAACATCCAAATGCCCAAGTGAAACCTAATGATTGTCGAAATACGGAAGTAACACACATCTCCTTTAGAAAAAGATCAATAATGCAATAAGAAGAATTCAAGAATTCAATGAGAAACAATAGCAACACCACAACATCAATTAAAGAATCACAGAAGCTTTTCCGAGAAAACATCTTAACTTTAATTTGGGGCATTATTAGCATTAGCACCTCATTATCCTCAATACCACCGTACTCTTATACGGAGTTCGATCACGACCCGATCGGCTAGGTCGTCTCCCTTGGATATATTTTCTCAGAATATCAGTTTCTATTTCAATTCATGTTTCAATTCCAGTTCATTTCACAACACAAACCACCATGTGTGCGACATGGTGTTCGATCACGGCCCGATCGGCTTGGCCGTCTTACTCAAGACATTTATATTTTCATCAATCATCTCATTTCTCATTGTACAAATATATTTCAAGTCTTCCAATGCTAGTGGCCACAATCATTAATTCATACCCGGCACTAGGATCCATTTCATAATTTTATTCCTTACCACATATTTCACATCCATATCAATTTCATCAACAAGTCGTTCAGTTCAAAACATCAAGTACACATGAGAGAAAACACGAATCATGGGCATATAGAAACTGTCACATTCTTTGGCAATTTAACATATTTTCCATAACATTAATTCTTCACCAAGTAACAACATAGCATCATGGAAGCATTTGAATGCATATGACACATAAGGTCTTACAATACAAATACATTTGAAATATTATTGTAATGATCCGGCCGGTCGTTCCGAGAGTAATAGCTCCATTTTCCCATTTCTGCTTCATTATATGTGGTTCAGATTCATTATGTTATGTTAAATTGGTTGGCTCGGGTTCGGAGCAATTTTTGGAGATAAATGAGACACTTAGTCTCTAAACTTGGTTCAATAGTTGAAAAAGTCAACCGGAAGTTGACTTATTGGTAAACGACCTCGGAATGTAGATTTTATAATTCATATAGCTTTGTTAGGTGATTTGGGACGTAGGAGTGTGTTCGGAATGTGGTTTTTATGTCTGGTGTAGAATTAGGCTTGAATTGGCGAAAGTTAGTTTTTGGCAATTTCCGGTCGGTAGTGGAAAATTAGCTATCGGGGTCGGAATAGAATTTCGGGAGTTGTAGCAGGTTCGTAGTGTCATTTTGGATGTGTGTGCAAAATTTTAGGTTGCTAGGGCAGAGTGAGTTGCTCAGACCTGATTTATTTTCATTACTACTGAGTTGACGTACTCACATTACTCCCTGCACCTTGTATACAGATCCAGTTTCTAGGGAAGAGTGAGTTGTATATCTGTTCCAGAGATTTCTAGGAGATTTTGTGAAGTAGTTGCACACGTCGGCAACCCTGCTCTCTCCTGCTTACTATTATAGGATTTATTTTCCAGAGTTGTATATTTTCTATAGATGCTCATAACCAGTGACTCCGGGATCTCAGGATTGTATTTAATATTCGGTGTAGCTTTATCTGTTTTAAAATATTTAAAAGAAACCTTTATGGGTTATCAGTTTAGTAATGATATAAATGAAAGATTATTACGTTTTGAGTGTGGTTTTGGCTGGCTTAGTTCCACGATAGGCGCCATCACGACTGGTTTAGATTTGGGGTCATGACAGTTATTTCCCTCATCAATCAAGATTAAGGATTACACAATTTATAGGGGAGCACCATAGAGGTTCGATTCCTAAGAAGATACACACCTCAAAGAGCTTTTTTGCAAATTCCACTATTAGAAATTATCTTAAACAGTTGAGTCGAGGCTCGTTTCGTAATCTAATTCATATATATTTTCTCACTTCATAGGCCTCGCTAGTCACAAGTATATTTGTTATCCACACTCTATTTTCCCAATTTATTTAATTCATTTTCAAGTATCTTTATAGTTTATCATCGACTAAACACACTCAATCAAGGAATTTAGTACACATACTGGCAAATAGGAGTATTAAGCACATCGAGTTTTCCTCCCCTAATTGGTATACCAGTTCTCATTAAAAATACCACTCGAGACTATGCCATTTTAATAAGAAATCCCTTATTTAAACATATATTGCTCAATATAAGGCTCGTTAGAAAGGATCACGTTTATGAGTTTATAGGGGATAACCTAGAACGAAGAGATTTGGGATTTGGGGCCGGTCATACTTAAACTTACGTAAACAATATGGAATTAAATTCCGAGAGATAAAGTTTAACCCACATACCTGGTTGAGCTTTCCTTAAGTTACTACAATGCACCAACACCTCTAGCAATAATAATCTATAAGGAGAAAGCGAAAATCGATTAACAACTAGAAAGATTACCCATGGTGTAACTCTCTTAGGAATTGCATCAAACACCTAACATGTGAAATAGACTACAAGGTCCGAAAATGGAAATTCCTTCTTCCCTAAAACAATTTTAACAGGAAATACCCAAATTAGTTCATTAATATCACATACCACAACTTAGTGCCACATGCATGGCCTATTTCTAATCCCCAAAACATATTTGAACCCTTAACGTCTTGCATGCAAGTTCTGGAAATAGGACTTACCCGGATGGAGGACAATGTGGAGGCTATCTTCCTTGATTCTTGAAGACTTGAGCAAGATTTGGTGATTAGAAGGCTAGGTTCCCTCTTTCTCTCTCTAAAATGCTCTCACCTCTCTCTAGATTTAGTAGAAAATAGCCCCAAATGAAATCCCAAAGCTTATTTATCAAAATGGGTTCGGATATGAATATTTCCAAAAATGACCTCTGAAGTCAATAATGTGATGCAATTATGCTATAGCATAATCATTTTGTGGGTAGTAGACTTGAAGCATAATCATTATGCAACAACATAATCGATAGCATAATCAATTATGCGACAGCATAATCAATATGCAATAGCATAATCAATATGCGACAGCATAATGCCCGAATCGTTTTGCGGTTGCGAAATTAATCGCAAATCCAGCCTTTGGTAATTTGATCATAACTTTGTTTAGGAATGTCCAAATGACGAATGGTTTGAAGCATTAGTTCGAAGACCTTTCATTTGATAGGTTGTTCATCACATAAAACCTTTTGTGTGTGTGTGTATATATATATATATATATATATATATATATATATATATATATATATATAGAGAGAGAGAGAGAGAGAGAGATAGATATGCTCGTTCAAAGTGTGGACTTGTGCGAACTCATTTGGAATTTTAGCCTATTATGTAATTTTCCAATTTGACTTAGACTTAGGCCTCTCCTTGGACCCCACATTACTTATTGTATTACTTATACACTTATACCATATCCAATTCATTTACATCATATTTATAGCACATAAAATATTATAATTCGCCTACCTGGCACACCGAAATCCTAAATTACTTAGCAAAATTTTCTGGGGCCTTACAAGAAGTCCAAATTGGAAAGCCACAGTTCTTTAACATGGATGACTGATATTGTCCATTCATCTTTAAAGGTATAAGCCTTAGCTTTTTACTTTGCTTATGATTTTCTTTTTATCTTTGTTTGATAATCACTTTTCCTTTTTCTTGTGTAGATCAACCTAATAGGCACGGAGCTGATGAAGAGGATTTTCCATACTGAGCAGTTAATGAACGACTATCGCACCGAAGCAAACAACTGGAAAGAACAGTTTGAAGGCCTTCAGCTTGAAAAAGAAGTTTCAGGTGAGGAGAAGTGTACCTTGGAACAACAAGTGAAGGTGATGGCAGCAGAGTTGGAGATTGAGAAAGCCTCTTCCAGTCAAGTGGTCAAGGATACAGATCTTCTCGAGTCTTCATTTGCGGAGAAGCTTTCTAAATCCACTGGGGAAATTAGGGTTTTGAAAGAACTGCTTAACCAGAAGGAAGTCTATGTCGAGGATCTTGTTCAAATGCTCAACAAGAATCAAGAAGATCTCCGTGTGTCTTCGAGCAAGGTTCAGTTCTTAGAGAGATCACTCGCCCCTTTACAAGCTTCTTACGATGCTGCTTTGACTGAAAAGAGAGTTGAAAGCCGAAATTGAGCAATGGGAGAGGAATTATGAAGCCCTTGAGGATAAAGCTACTATTGATGTAAGTTGGGATTTTTTTAACACGTGCCTCGAGACTTTAATGGAGGCAAGCCAGGAAGGCTTTGACTTGGCTGCTGAAATTGCAAAAACTAAGGAAACCATTGAGAAAACTCAGTAGAGTCAAAAAATTTCTTCACCTGAGGTCGTCCTTCCCGAGGGTGATGAACTTACTCCTGGTGAAGCTGATGTTCAAACCTCTTCTGTTCAAGTCGAACCTTCTGATGTTGTTGATGATGCCATCTTGAATCCTCCTGATAGTACTGGTTTAGAACCTGCCCCATAGTGAAAGTATGTTTGGAAAGTTTGTTTTGTTTTTTTTATATTGGTGGAATGGTTGGAAAGTTTTACCCCTGGTCCGTTTTGGGGTTAGGTATCAAATACTTAGGTTTGAACTAAGTTTATACTTAGTTTTAACCGAGTTTATATAACATTAGAATTTGAGTTTTTGTTCTACTCTTATAATATTTTATTTTGAGTTTCTGTTTTAATCCTTTATTTTGCATTTAAAATGCTTTAATACTCCATGACTTTCTAAATAAGCACGAGTTTTTTATAAAAGAGGGGCCTTTTATAAACGACACTTAATGAAGAAGACGTCTCAACTTCATACTGGTGTAAACAAACAAAAGAAGAGGTAGGAACATACATATTTCTTGAATAATTTGAGGAAGTTTTGTATTTTTGAACTTTCAAATTGTATAATACTTTACATGTATTCAAGTAACATCTACAAATCTTTCGTAACTGTTTTCTTTATAACAAATCTTACAAAATTCAAGGGTATATCTTGCAACCCATAGCAAAAAATTGCCTTTAACCTAGGTACTTATAAGATCCTGTAATTTACATCTGCGAGTGTATACTTCACCGTAAGTTTTTGAATCAGGCTTGTGTTTTTGGCTCTTGATTTGCTCTTAGCTTTCGATTTGTTGGGTAGATTTATCCAGGCTTGACTCGAATTCTGACTTTTCTAGTCTTCTTTGCCTTCCATAGTTCTCCAAGTATTTGAGCTTTGAAGTATGAAATCTCGAGCACTTGATTATTCCTTCCATGTGGTCCATTTCCTGAAAAGGAAAATACATACAGGACTCGAAGGTATAGTGTTTTTAGATGATGACTACTTACCCTTTTTGTTTCCATCAGAAAGGTTGTAACTCTAGACCGGGAATAATTTTGCATCCTCGTGTCTTTCAGGTCTAATATCATCATTTGGTGTGGGCTAGATTTTTACCTATCATCTAAATTGTTCGTATAATTTTAACTGTACAAACAAAAAATGTAATTAAGTGATACCTAACCGAGGGTATTTCTTTCTCTCAGAAATAATATTTCTTCAGATGAATAGCATTCCAACTCGAAGGTAAAACCTTGTCGTCCATGGTTTCTAACTCATAGGCACCTTTCCCAGCGATACCTCGAACTTTGTAAGGACCTTCCCAATTTGGGTTCAACTTTCCTGCTCCAGCTGTTTTTGTTGGGTGGAAAACCTTTTTGAGAATTAAGTCCTAAATCTTGAAGTATTTGAGGTGTGCCTTCCTGTTGTAATAGCATTCTATGATTTGCTTTTGTGCTGCCATCCTTATTAAAGTTTCTTCTCTTCTTTGTTCGAGTAAATCCAAGTTTGTTCTCAATTCTTCATCGTTTGATTCTTCCGTCGCTAATGTGAATCTCGTACTTGGTTCTCCTATTTCGACTGGGACTAAAGCTTCTGAACCGTATACAAGTGAAAATGGTGTTTCCCCCGTAGTTGTCTTTGTTGTTGTTCGATAAGCCCATAATACTCCTAGTAATACCTCAGGCCAATTGCCTTTTGATTTTTCTAATATTTTCTTCAAATTATTAATGATAATATTGTTTGTCGACTCTGATTGTCCATTTTCCACGAGATGATAAGGTGAAGAGGTTATTCGTTTGATTTTCCAACTTTGTGATTTTTGAGCCTATAAATTGTGGACCATTATCACATACAATTTCTTTCAGTACTCCAAATCGGCATATAATATTTCACCAAATGAAATCCTTTACCTTTTTTTCTCGCACCTATTTGAAAGCTCCTGCCTCTACCCATTTAGAAAAATAATATGTTAATACCAACAAAAATCATACCTTTCATTTAGCTTGTGGTAAAGGACCTAGTATGTCCATCCCCCACTTCATAAATGGCCACGGGGAAATAACTGTGTGTAATAACTTTGTAGGGCGATGCATATTATTTCCTTATCATTGACATTTATCACACTTTGCTACAAAATGTTTTGCATCCTCTTCCATTTTAGGCCAGTAGTATCCTGCCCTGATTAGTGTTTTAACTAAAGATCTTCCTCTTGTGTGATTTCTGCATTGCCCTTCATGCACTTCTTTCATCACATATTCTGTTTGAGCGGATCCAAGACACCTTGCTAAAGGACCACCGAACATCTTTCGATATAAATTCCCTCGAATTAAACAATAACGAGCAGCTTTTCGTCGAAGCAATTGAGACTCTTTCTTGCCTTCAGGTACTATCCCATACCGCAAAAAATTAACAATCTTGTTTCTCCAATCCCAAGTTAAATTATTAAAGCTTACCTCATTCTTATCCTGGTCCAGTCTAAATGAAATAAGTGTATTACGATAGCATTTTCTGCATTTGTTACTTCCGCAACTGATGCAAGGTTAGCTAATGCATCCGCTTCTGTGTTTTCTTCCCTGGGTATTTGCACGATCTTCCATGATTGGAATTGTCTGATCAGTTCTCGTGCCTTTTCCAAGTATTGTTTCATCCGTGCCTCTCTAGCTATTTCAGTCCCCTGCATATGATTGACTACCAGCTGAGAATCACTTCTAATCACGATTTGCTCTATGGAGAGTTCACGTGCCAGTTCCAAAACTGCAATTACAGCTTCATACTATGCTTCATTGTTAGTAATAAGGTAACACTTAATTTTTTGTCTTATAGTTTCCCCCGAAGGTGGAATTAGGACGATACCCAAACCGGCTCCTTTAACATTTATGGAGCCATCGGTAAATAAAGTCCACGTGCCTGGATTAGATCCAGTGAATATTTGTAATTCCTTTTCTACTTCAGGAACTATTTTTGTGCTAAAATCCGCTACAAAATCTGCTAAAACTTGAGATTTTATTGTAGTTCTAGGTTGGTACATGATATCATATTCACTGAGTTCTATTGCCCACTCGGCTAATCTTCCTGAATATTCTTGTTTATGCAAAATATCCCTTAAAGGATATCCAGTTATTACAGAAATAGGGTACATTGAAAGTATGGTCTCAATTTTCTAGATGTCATAACTAATGCTAAATCAAGTTTTTCTATATGAGGATATCTAGTCTCAGCATCAAACAAAGATTTACTAACATAATAAATTGGGTATTGTTTACCTTTGTCTTCTCGTACTAAAACTGCACTTACAGCCATTTCTGAAACTGCGAGATATACAAACAGTCTCTCTCCATCCCTTGGTTTAGCCAGCAAAGGAGGATTTGATAAGTATGCCTTCAATTTTTTAAGGGCTTGTTGGCATTCCTCAGTCCATTCGAACTGATTTTGCTTTTTTAACACTGAAAAGAATTTGAAACTTTTTTCTGAAGACTTTGTAATGAATCTTCCTAGAGCTGCAATCCTACCTGTCAATCTTTGTACTTCATTTTTTCTCGTGAGTATATCAAGTATTTCTTCAATAGCTTTAATCTGTTCAGGATTTACTTCAATACCTCTATTAGATAAAAGAAAACCTAATAACTTACCTGAAGCTACGACAAAAGCGCACTTTTCTGGGTTCAATTTCATATTATAGTTGCGAGGATCTCGAATGTATTTGAAAGATGTTGAAAATGATCTTCCGCTTGTGTTGATTTGACCAACATATCATCAATATACACTTACATGGTCTTTCCTAGGTGTTCTTGGAACATCTTGGTCACCAACATCTGATATGTGGCTCCGGCATTTTTCAAGCCAAAAGGCATAACTTTGTAACAATAAGTCCCCCTGTCCATAATGAATGAAGTTTTTTCTACATCTAAGGGGTCCATTTTTATTTATTATAACCAAAATAGGCATCTAAATCTTAATAGCTCATGACCTGCGGTAGAATCAATCAATTGATCTATACGCGGTAAAGGGAATGAATCTTTTGGATTAAGTCGGTGTAATCTACACAAACTCGCCATTTACCGTTCTTTTTTGGAACTACCAAAGTATTAGCTAACCAATTAGGATATTTTACCTCGCGTATTGAACCGATCTTTAAGAGTTTTTGTACCTCATCATTGATCACTTGATTTTTGATTGATCCTTACGTCCTCTTCCTTTTCTTGATAGATATATATGATGGATCTTCATTTAATTTATGGGTCATCACCTCTGGAGGTATACCTGTCATATTTGAATGAGACCATGCAAAACTGTCACAACCCAAAATCCCTAAGGTCGTGATGGCGCCGGACATCGATGTCAGGCAAGCCAAATCATTAATTAATTGAAATAACTTTCCGATTTTAACATTTATGAAGACATTTCCTTGCATTTTATTACATTTTAACCAAATAGAAATATTTTAAAGTAAAATAATAGTTTAAGTATTACACTCCAACAAATATACCCCAACACATATCCCAGAACCCGGTGTCACAAGTACATGAGCAATTTCTAAGAATTTATACAATCATTACAAAGCTTGTCCGAATTACAACTGGACAAGGAAATTTAAAATGAAACAAATACAGTACGAAGGAGACTCTGTCAGCTGCGGATCGCCTCTGGATGATTCAGCTCTCCGTCTCTGAATCCTCCACATTGCTATGAAAGTACATGTGCAATAAAAAGCATAGCAAGTGTAGCATGAGTACAAAAACAACGTGTACTCAGTAAATCGCCCGCCTAACCTCAGAGAGGTAGTGACGAGAGGTCAAATTAGACATTTACTAAAGGTCAATTTAGGATATTTAGGTATGACACTAAGCATGATTTATCATAGGAAATTTATAAAAACAGGATTTAAATATTTTTCAACTATGTTCACGTTTAACACTTTATATCTTTGTCATATTAATAACAATTAATCAGCATGGTGATTTAATCGAATAACAATTTATCGACGGAAAGGAACAACTTCTTCCAAAATCTCTTAATAACTTTAAATCTCTTCCATTTAAATTAATAATTAAATATTTCAGGCCAGTAATCAGGCAAAAATCATAGCAACTACGCAGCAAATATCATGCGCAAGCAATGCCGAGGATCAAACGGCCGGACCAACAATAATAAATTATGCA
Organism: Nicotiana paniculata; assembly: GCA_005239505.1. Lineage (NCBI taxonomy): Eukaryota > Viridiplantae > Streptophyta > Magnoliopsida > Solanales > Solanaceae > Nicotiana > Nicotiana paniculata. The sequence continues at coordinate 51,070 of MDKI01271644.1, forward strand.
CTGCCGAGAGTCGAACGGCTCGAACCATAGATGCATCAATCTACCCCGCTCGCGAATCGATCATGCGACGCGTTTATACATACAAAAAAGGGGCTTGGGTGCGTAAATCGGGTTCTTGACATTTCGAACAAACTCCTTCGGAAGGAAGAAGTTAAAGGAAGAGTCGCCACCTAACGACTTTTATGGTGTGTTAGGGCACCTTGAGTAGTTAACTCATGAACTAGTTTGCATTTCCAGAGATTGGGTAAAGTCTTCAAGTTATCCCAAGGGGAAGGTGTTAGGCACCCTCAGGATCCACAACTGTGGGTCCCCGCCAAATGATTTCGTGAATTCAGACAATAAGCAAATAACAAGCAAGGTTCACATAATAAGGGATTTCAAACAAGTATTGGAGTTTTATTGAAAGTTTAAAAGAAATTAGAAGTAAACATTTGAGAAAATATCCTAGATTTAAAGTAATACGGATCACATCAATGCAATACCCGGTAATCACTCCTCGAAGAGGGGCTACACGTGGTATTAGCGCATCGATCATCATATCCATATTCTACCCTTCCCACCCCGTGAAGGTAATTAAAGCGTGTGTTGGTCACGGATTCTATTGCGTGCTATTACCCGTCCCGTCTTATCAATCCTGGAGGAGGTTAGGACTACTATCCTAAAGGGTAGGTACTAGGCAGAACCCCTAGGTTTAAAGGACAAATTCTAAGCGACAAATAAAACATAGGACTGCAAGTATAGGGGACATATAGGAGCAGATATGAGGCTCATGAATTCCTCCACAAATCAATACACATAATTAGCACGACTCAAACACAAAGAGGTCTTTGAATTTCAGAACCTAAGGCAGGATGTCTAAGTAAGAATACAGTAATGGGGCAGTCTGATTACTGAGTTTCAGAGGAGATCTTTTTACCAGTTCTAGACTATGAATTCTGATCTGTAATTAGCCAAACAATACAAAGAGATAGTTTTCCCAGTTTTAATAAACTTAATGCCTAAGGCTTGCCTAGGCGGGTTTAACAAACTCTAGTTATCCTGTTTGAACTTAATCGTGCTAAAGGAGTGAGTATTTAAACTAATGTGAATGCAGTGTCCTACAAAACAGGATATCTAAATGCATACAAGGTGTAGAATGATGCAAACCTACGCATGCTTTTCTAAATGCACAAACATTTTCAGAAATTAGAATCTATTATTATTTTAGGGCGGAATTTACTTATTAACACATCCTTTTGACTCGAAACAGGAAATACAGAAGAGTAGTTAAGTTGTTGAACCTAGCACATGATTTCTAATGCAAATAGCAATATGTCCTTAACACATGAGTTTGACATAGGTAATATGAGCATGCTGAGAATGAATTCGTAGGGTAACATGATCTCTAATGCAAATATTGACGATTAATGTTTTTAACCTAAAATAGGATTTCTAGACATGGTGATCGTGAAGATGAAGAGACAACCATTCTTTAGTTATTTAACTACGAACATGATTTCTAAGTGAGGCATGAGTATGGAAAAGATGCTGAGATAAACGGGCCTAAAACATGTTCTCTAATGCATGCATGGCAAGTATTCCTAAGCATGGTAGCTATTGCACACATATGAAAAATAAATCCTATAGCATGGTTTCTACCCATAATTATACTAAGCATGCACAACCCCGCCCATTTCATTATCCAGCTCATAACCGTTTTTACAATTAATTATTACAGGCCAGCCTTGCACGAATTACACAAAATAAAAACAAGAAGTTACTATAGAGAGCCTAACAGTTGGCCCAAGTATCTAGATCCATACATCCCATATGCCATGGCCCTTTTTAACCCAGGTGTGACAGAGTTCCTAAGGATCTCAGAGAACCCCAGGAAATGCTCACCCCCAAGTACCCTAGCTAGGAATGAGTAAGTGCAGTGTGGAATGCCAGCCTTGTGTGTCAGAGTTCAATGGGTACTGAAATGGTTCCCAAGGCAGTGCTCACACGAAGGGGGCTGAACTTAGAACTAAGAGTAGTGAGATGTGCCTATAGTTTAGAAAAGAGTTGAGTTTGAAAAGTAGCTTTTGAAATAATTTTTTTGAAAATAGCTTCAGAGAACAACATGAGAGTTTGTTTTATGAAAACTGGTTTGAAGAAGAAAAAAAACAGGACAATCAGCAACCCAAAACATACATGGTTTAGGAAGCAAACACAAACAGGGATAGGGGGACTGGGGGACAAATAAATCATATAGTAGAAGCAGAATTGCACACAAATAGTCCTTAGGCTAGTGCTATGTGGTTTAAACAATCACAGTCTAGTTATCACAAAATGTTCATGCCAGGAATCTAGCAGCATTAGATTGAGGGGGTGTCAAACAGAGTCACATATTAGGTCCAAGATTAGGATTTACATAATAACTAATTATTAGGGTCTACATGCTCATAGTGTTGGGAGTCAGGAAGATTCATGATGGAAACATATAAGGGAAAGCAATAGACATGTTAGATTAAAGGGAAAAGGGAATCGAATAGACAAGTAGACATGAGAAACATGTTGAGTTGGATGCTATAAACTTAAACTAGAAACATACCAATTAGAAGTGAGAATAGAACAGCAAGGTGCAGAGAAGTAGAGCAATAGGACAGTGGTATGCAGAGCAATAGAGCAGCAATAAGTTATTCACTCTTGGCTTTCAGCCGACTGAGTAGCCAGAAAAACAAGAGAGAATATGCAGCAAAGCAAGTGAGAGTTCAGAGCAATATGAGTGATGTTTGTGTGTGTTCGTGTATCTATTGGTTGTATTATGCTAAAGAGAGTAGGGTGTTTATAATTCTGAAAACGAGTAAAGAGAATAAGGTAAGGAATAATTAGTCTAACATAATTATGGAAATAATAACCAATCAGTATCAATTAAAGGCCTGGACTCCCTTTAATTAGGGAGTCAAGTTCAAACGGGCCAATCAGAGTTAAATCAGGGAAAGGAATCAACTAGAGTGATCTTACCATAACAAGGGTAGTAAAATCATGGAGTATGTAATAAAGACCAGGTTCATAACACATAATTAAGGAAAGTATAATTGATAGCATATTCACAAATCAAAGTACGAGTTTAATTCTGAAAGTTAGTCGAGGGAATCTCGACTGTAATTGAAATCACAGGGAATCAGGCATAATCAAGGAAAGTATCACACAATCAAGGGAAACAAATTCGAAATAAATCAGTACAGAACATACAAAATCATAGGTTCGAAGAAAACATCACAACTATGCAAAGAGATACACAGAGTCAGTAAGGAGTATCAGATAAACAATCATTAAATCAATAATCAGACCCATTAAACGATAATTAGCACCAGAGTTCAGAGAAACCCTAAGAGAGAGGAATAGTAGAGATTCAGGAAACCTAACCATGAATTAGAGTAAGAAACATAGAGCACATAGAGAGTCTAGGAGGAGTATACAGATTGGCTAAACATAGCAAACAAGACGGACTGATACCCTAAAATTGGGGTTTCCAGTAAGAAGCTTTGAATCAAAACGTATTAACAGAGAAAAGCATAGAATAACATTAAAGCAGAAGTAAAAGAAATCAATTTTTGAAAGGGGTTTGTGAAACCCTAGTTTTAAAAATTGAAAGATTGTTTAAAGATGAAAGTTTTCAGGGAAAAACATAGAAAGCTTCGTAATACTATAGATCTAAAGTAAATATAGAATAAATATAAAGTCATAGGGTTAGGGTTTCATGGAACCCATAGAATTAGGAAGAACCTCAAAGAAAGCACCGGCCTAAGCCGGAACAGATCGTAATCCTTACTCAAATGGTCGGGGAGGCCGGAAAGTGGCATGGGAACATGGGAGATGAGTTGGATCGCTCCAGGTTCGCCTGAGAGCCCTAGAGTATCACTGGACCGGTGCAAAGTGGATAAATAGCCATGAGACGATGAGGAGCCATGGTTTCTGGTGAGAGAACCAGCCGGAGAAGATGACCGGATTCCATCGGAGAATAGAAGCCAAAGGAGGCTTCTAGAGAGAACTAGAGAGTAACAGAGAGAGATAGAGAGGGAATAAGTGTTGAGATAATGAGGGGTCGGAGGGGGTAGTGATTGAGAGTTAATTAAGGAAACATTGATCTGGACTATTGATCTCATTTGATCAACGGTTCAGATCAGGTGTGGGGTTGGGCCGGGTATGAACGGGTTTTGGGATGGGTTGGTTAGGTATTAAAGGGTCAGATGGGTTGGGTTTAAGACTGGTTATAATTTAAATAAAAACGGGCTAAACGTTAAATACCTAATTAAATAAGATAATTAATTAATAAAATAGCTAATAATTGTGTAAAAAAAATTGAGACCAAATAAATGAAATTAAGGCGATTGGCTAAGATATAAAAATTATAAATGATCATTTATTGACTTTAAAATGGTATAAATGCGCATTTGTGCTATAATCGCAAAAACTGCTGAAATTAACTAAATAATGCCAATATTGGCTAATTTGTGAAATAATAAAATCCTATGAGAATTAAATAGAATATAAATAACATGTTGAGCAAGAAAAAAATTTGAAATTATATCATTTATGAATAATTATGGAATATAAAGTGTTAAATGAACAATAAAATAATCTGATAAAAATACGAAAAGCTGTGAGAAAATACCAGTTACTGTAAGGAGTGATTTATAAAGTATATATACAAGTTTGAAAATAATTTGAGAAAAAATTGGGTATCAACAGCTTCCCCTCTTTACCCGGAAAGGATGAAAGAGTTGTCGGGTAAACATATGATGGCCAATTTTGACCGGAGGGAAATAGTATGAAAGATTTAGGCCGCACCCTGGCTTCTGAGCTACCTACATATCCTTGGTTGAACAGGAATCAGGTCGTATGTAGTTCATGAGTCACCGGTGAAGTATACCGGTGAAGTCTCATAGGACGGACGCGAGGTGCAAGGTAAGGTGAACAAAATGGCTTACGGGGTGGTTAGGAGAACTGGAGCGGTCCGCTCCTGCCTGGCTGGCTGTTCTTAGCCGGATTTCCTGCAAACGAATAACAAGCATAGATTGTGCGTAATTTAAACATGATGCAGATTCCCATTGGACTATGAATGTTGTCTTTGGACGGTTGAGGATGACGTCCTTAGACCATGATGTCCTGGGCCATGAATCGCTTGATGCGGGATTCTCAGGCTATGAAATAACGTTCTTGGGCCATGAGGATAGTGCCTCCGAACCATGATGCCTTTGAATAATGATATGCATAGTGATACAAAGGGATCTGCGGGCCATGAAATGATGTTCTCGGGCCATGAAGATGGTGCCTCTGAACGATGACGCCTTTGGATAGGTTTACGATATTTCAGCCCATGGGAATAGCAATAGTATGATGCTAACAAGACAGAGCTTTGTCTTGTGAATTAAAAAGGGAAGAGCTTAGCCCGGAAAGAAACAAAGTAACTAATGACAGAGATGATGGTTGCTTTAAAAAGTAAATGAAAGGCAGCGTTTAGCCCCGGAAGGCAGAATGGTAGCCTTATGCAGGAGATAAAGTGCAGATAGAGGTAGAGCTTAACCTCGGAAGGCAGAATGGTAGCCTTATGCAAGATGCGAATGCAGATGCAGATGGAGACAATGTTTCGTCTCGGAAGGCAGAATAGTATCCTTATGCAATGCGGGAAATAAAAATGCAAATGGAGACAGCTCTTAGTCTTGGAAAGCAGAATGGTAGCCTTTTGCAAGAAATGAAATGCAGATGGAGGTAGAGCTTAACCTCGGACGGCAGAATAGTAGCCTTATGCAATGCGGGGAATAAAAGGCAAATGGAAAAAGAGTTCAGTCTCGGAAGGCAGAATGGTAGCCTTATGCAAGAAATAAAATGAAGATGGATGTACAGCTTAACCTCAGAAGGCAGAATGGTACCCTTATGCAAGATGCGAATGCAAATGCATATGGAGACAGCGTTTAGTCTCGGAAGGAAGAATAGTAGCCTTATGCAATGCGGGAAATAAAAATGCAAATGGAGACAGAGCGTAGTCTCGGAAGGCAGAATGGTAGCCTTATGCAGTGCAGGAAATAAAAATGCAAATGGAGATAGTGCTTAGTCTTGGACGGCAGAATGGTAGCCTTATGCAGGAAATAAAAATGCAGTTGGAGACAGTGCTTAGTCTCGGAAGGCATAATAGTATCCTTATGCAAGATTTAAAGGAAGGACAACAGAAATTCTTAGCTGGCGTTAATTGCGGTAGAGCATTGTGATGATCAAGCATCGTTTGTGCTGATAATAAATGTTGGTGTGTGCGATGAGTTTAAGGAAAGATGTCTGTCCTTTGAGCGGATAATATGTTTTGGGGCTTCTGCAATATTTGCCTGCTGACGGCTCCGAACCCACAGTACTATATAAGTATGAAGGTAAAGGTCGTGTAGCTTTTACCCGAATGGTCGGGATCGAATCCATAGGGAGCCTATAGATGGGAGTGAGTGTATCAGTGATCTAGAAGGGTCGAGTGTTTCTAATTGCGCTTCTAAACATTGGTTGGTGTTGAACTATACTAAATGTATTCTATTGTTTGTAAGCTAATTATATGACTAACTTTGTTTTGTTTTTGTTGTTGTTTTCTAATATTGATAAAGGCACTAGGGTCGTGATTGTCGCCTAGGTGGATACAGAAAAGGATTCAATTCTAAGGTCGGGGAATTTACTAGGGATATAGATATAACCAAAGCACGAAGGCGCTCACTCTATACCTCTCGGTAGTTTGAGTGATTATACCCTAATTGCCTCTCTCGAGTCCAATTGGGTGCCCAATAATCAAGCAATATAGGCTTAGGTAGGGTCTTACTCTCTCGAGGTTTAACCCGTTAACTAGGGCCCAAGTAGGGTTTTACTATTTCTGGGTTTAACCCCTTTGATTGGGACTACCAATCTCTTGATAA
>ML361504.1:0-18985 GCA_005239505.1 Nicotiana paniculata
TTCTTCCCAAAATAATCCTTAGCAGTAGCCATCTCAGCTTTCTTCACAGGAACCTCGAAGTGGACAAGCACAGCTGTCAGAATAAATCTATAAGGAATAATGTTTGCTTTGGTTCCATTTACAACTCTGTCCAAGAGCTGAATGATGAAAGATGGCCAATTAATCTGCTTTCCCCTGTACAAGCACTCCATAAGTGTTAAGTCCATGTAACTAGTGATGTGCCCACGCTCTTGTCTTGGCAGCAGAAACTTGACCACAAATTCAAAGAGTAGCTTGTTCTGGGGCTTCATTTAACTTTTGAACACTGGCCTGGGCTCAAGTTCCTTCTCATTTTCACAAAAGAATCTGGTGATTTTGAGAGCTGAGGCCATTCCATTGATACTGGGCCATCTTTGCCTAGTGTAATCATCATAGCCCTCAGCAGGGATATTTAGAATCTCTCTCAGCTCCTTTGCATCAAATGTGATCTGAATCCCTTGACTATGGAGGTTACCCTTCCATCCTTCACACTTGCATTGGCCATAAACTCCACCAGTTCATTCCTTGCCAGCCTTCCTTCCAGTTGAAGGACCATGTCCTTCCATCCCTGCACATCCAATGCATTCAACAAAAAGATCATTCCTGATTCTTCCAGATCTCTCACCAGCTTTCCTTTAAGAATGGTACATTTGCCAAACATGGTGAGTTTGTCAGATTGCTCACCAGAGATTTCCTCTTATCCTACACTCCATTCTCTTTCTTCTTCTTTTTCTTCAACAAACTTCACTTTCTTGGCCTTGGACCTGGTCCTTTTAGCAGTGCTTGAGGGTGTGGCAGACACAGAAGCTGACTTCTTTGAGGAAGCCTTATCCTTCTCGGGCTTTGGTGTCTCAACCACAACTGGAGCCGGCTGCTCCTCTTGATGGACCAGGTCCATCGTCTCATCATCAACAATAACAGCCTCAATAGGCTCTCCTACCTTTGCCTTTCCCTTTGCAGCTTTCCTTTTCTTGCTCTCTCAGAGCCCTTTCTAACTCCTCTTCTTCTTGTCGAACAACACTTATTGTAGCACGAATCTTTGGGGCAGGAGCATCAGCAGATATAGAAACTTTTCTTTTCTTTGGTGGAATTGGAGTAGTAACCTTCTTTGATTTTGAAATTCTTTTCCTCTTGGGATTGTAGGACTCACCCAGCATCCTCAGCATCTCAGCCAATGTCTCCTCGATAGATGAACCATGTTCATCTGTTGATTTTTGTAGGCTCTCTAAACCTGTTGTTGCTTCCCCAGCAACACTTCCCCCTAAATCTGTGACTCCTTCTTCATTAATCACAGGAGCGGGGCCACAAATATCCAACGTGGCACCGTCCTCCCCAAATCCCCTTACAGAACCTCCTTCTCCCTCTCTCTTAAGATTTTCCCTAGTTTCTTTGCCTATCCGGCACTTCTACATCAATAACTGACCCAACCAACACAAACCTTTTTTCAGTAGTAGCAGTTTCAGATTCAACTTCAAGATTACCTTGCTCGGAACGGGATGAACCTGGTGCTTCATCCTCATTAGCGGATTTGAAGGATTCACTTGAAGATTCAGACTCATGAACCTCGTTGGCTTTAAGAATTTCCTCCAAGAATCTTGCACGAGAGCTAGAAACAACTGATTTTCTGGACAAAACTTTTACTCTTCGTGCCCTGGGGGCTGTAGTAGGGTTAGGTGTGGGTTCAGGAGTGGGTTCAAGAACTGGAGGGTTTTGAGGGGATGAAGATCTGTTTGGTGAATGTGAACTGTAAACTGAAGGAGAATTAGGACTGGAATTTTCTTCCCCATGATTAGAGTTTGTGCAGGAAGATGAAGCAGGGGGTGGTGAAGACATTGTTATGAATAATTTTGGAAGTAAAAAGACGATCCGTTTTGGTTAGAGAAGAATAGAGAACTTGGTTCGACTTATTGATGTTATAAAGAGGGGAAGTAATGATGGCCCTTTTATAAGATGTGGCTATTAATGTTACAACAGGCAAACTATTTACTCAAGTGGGAGTCTAATAGATGTAGGAGTGTCATTAATTAGACAGTTAAGAATCCCCTAACTCTAGGCTAATTAAGTAGCGATGGGACTTCTTGGAACGGGTTCACTTAGGGATAAGTACAAAGAATTTGAAATGAACCAAATATAGATAGAGTCCTGCTCATGTGTGACTGTAATTAATTCAACAATTGTATGGAGATGAGTACGTACCTTGTCAGTCAGATGAACCAGCTAGGATGAACCATGTTCATCGTGTTAAAGTCTTTAATTTGCCTCAATTTATAAAGATAGAAAAACATCATTAGCAACCAGGGAATCATATTAATACATGACAAGAGAGTATAACAGTAAAGTCATGATACTGAGCAATGTTAGTATGGTTGATTATCTATATTAGTGTTTCTAGCCAAAAAAAAATTTCATTTTTTTTTGTTTTCAATTAGGTGATCTTAACCATACCTTTCAAGCCGGTTTCTCTCAAAATGCTCCCTACTTAGTGCTTTAGTAAAGATATCTGCAATTTGTTGGCCAGTAGCACAAAATTCGATTGAGATCATTCCTTTTTCATAGTTATCCCTTAGGAAATGGTGTCTAACATCTATGTGGTTAGTTCTTTTATGATGAACCGGGTTCTTCGTCATACTAATTGCACTAGTGTTGTCACAAAAATTAGGAATGCATCCAACCTCTATACCAAAGTCCATGAGTTGTTGCTTGATCCATAGCAACTGAGCACAACATGAGGCTGCAGCCACATATTCAGCCTCAGCAGTAGACAAAGCTACTAAATTTTATTTCTTGGTGGCCCAAGACACAAGGCAGGAGCCCAAAAAGTGAGTCATGCCTGAAGTACTTTTCCTGTCAACCAGGAAACCTGCATAATCAGCATCAGCATATCCTACAAGGTCGAAATTACTATCTTTAGGATACCAAGGACACAAATCAATGGTGCATTTCAGATATCTCAAAATTCTCTTCACTGCAGTTAGGTGGGACTCCATTGGATTTGCCTGAAACCTAGCACACAGTCCTGCACTGAACACAATATCAGGTCTACAGGCAGTGAAATATAATAGAGACCCAATCATCCCTCTGTATAGCTTCTGATCAACGGATGAACCAGGTTCATCCACATCTAATTTTGTAGTTGTGGCTATGGGGGTGTCTATTTCCTTTGAGTCTTCCATTTTAAATTTCTTGAGCAATTCTTTCACATACTTTTGTTGATGGATCATTGTTCCATTTGAGTTTTGCTTGATTTTCAAGCCTAAGAAGAAGTTTAGCTCACCCATCATACTCATCTCAAACTCACTCCCCATAAGTATAGCAAATTCCTTACTCAATTTTTCAGAAGTTGCCCCAAATATGATGTCATCCACATATATTTGCACAACCATGAGTTCTTTACCTTTTTCCTTTAAGAACAAGGTGTTGTCAATTTTACCTCGTCTGTATCCATATTCTAGCAGGAATTTTGATAGACGCTCATACCATGCTCTTGGTGCTTGTTTGAGACCATAAAGAGCCTTGTCAAGTTTGTATACATGGTCAGGTGACTCCTTGCTTTCAAAACCTGGAGGCTGTTTGAAAAATACATCTTCCTTCAGATAGCCATTGAGGAAGGCACTCTTAACATCCATCTGATGGAGAGTGAATTCCATGTGTGCAGCAAATGCTATAAGAAGTCTGATTGCCTCTAGTCTTGCCATAGGGACAAAGGTTTTATCATAGTCAATTCCCTCTTCTTGACTTTATCCTTGAACAACCAGTCTAGCCTTGTTTCTTGTAACAGTTCCATCCTCATCGAGCTTGTTCCTGAAGACCCACTTTGTGCCAATCATTGATTTGTCTAGTGGTCTGGGTACCAAGTGCCACACTTGACTTATTTCAAATTGATTCAGCTCTTCTTGCATGGCATTTACCTAGTCAGCATCCTGTAGGGCTTCACCAATGTTCTTTGGTTTAATCAAGGATAGAAAGGCATCAAACGCACACAGATTTTTCAAAGAGGATCTTGTTTTGATTCCACATGTCATATCTGTTATGATGTTCTCAAGAGGGTGAGAACTCTGATATCTGTGTGGTTTGAGAACCAACTATTCACTTCTGGATAGTTCCATGGTTTCTTGTTGTTGTGGAACATGATCAGGCCCAAGGTTCACATGTTGAGTTCCCTCTATCATGTTGCTTGGGGTAGTTGGACCTGGTCCATCACCTGTTCCATATTCCATGCTTGCTTCAATATTTTCACTGCTTCTCACCAGTCCAAGCTTCCCATCTTCTGGTTCCTGTCCCTCATATCTCTCATTTTTCCATTCCACTTTGCACTGAGTACAGTTCTTGATAAGGTGGTCAGTCTTTCCACACTTGTAGCATCCCTCGTTGGTTAGCTTTTCTGGAGCTTTTTCTTTGTTGTAATTTCCTCCTCTAGAGATGCCCTTCTTCCTTATTAGAAAGTTTCTGAATTCTTTAGTAATCATGGCCATCTCATCTTCCTCAAAATATACTCCCTCAGTGATTCTCAGTGCTAGACTCATATCCTTCTTTGGACCATCCATCTTCATTGTCTTCCTTCTAAGTTCATAGGCAGTAAGTTTCCAATTAATTCATCCAATCTGAGGGTTGCCATATTTTTGGATTCCTGGATAGCAGTGATTTTGCTTTCCTAGGAGATTGGTAAGACCCTTGTCAGGATCTTCTCTACCCTCTCCTCTTCAAGAATGACTCTACCAAGAGACTTAAGTTCATTTGTCAAAGTTGTGAACCTTGTGTACATCTCTTGGATTTTCTCATCTTCTTTCATAGTGAAGTTTTCATACTGTGAGTATAGAAGAGTACCTCTTGATCTTTTTATCTAAGGTGTTCCTTCATGGGCTACTTGCAAGGTATCCCAGATTTCTTTGGCAGTGGTGCAACTTTGGATTCTGCTATACTCGTCTGGCCCTAGTCCACACACTAGCCACTTATTGGCCTTTGCATTCTTCTCCCATTTCTTCAGATCCTCAGCAGTGCACTCAAATCTAGTCTTTGGTACATCTACACCTTCAACAGTCTTCTTCATGGTAGCTAGAGGACCATCAGTGACTATGTCCCAGAGTTCATAGTCTTCTCCAATCAGGTGATCATTCATCCTGTTGTTCCACCAAGAGTAATACTGGCCATTGAAGAGTGGTGGCCTTCCAATTGATTGACCCTCTCAGTTTCCAGGTGGTGCACTCATTTTGATCTTTTTCAAGGTGTTAACCTTTTAAAGGATAACCTGCTCTGATACCAATTGATGTTTTATACGTCAATACCACACAAGAGGGGGGCGATTTGTGTGGTGTCCAATTTTCGAGTGTTGTCTCAATAGAAGAACCTGGTTCTTCTTGGTGTTCCAACTTCTACTGGTACGAAATAATAAATGCAGTAAAGTAAAAACATAGAGATTTTTACGTGGAAAACACCTGGCTCAAAAGGTGAAAAAACCACGACCTACTCCTCAGTAGGATTTTCCCAAACTCTTCACTACAACTCTGAGCCAAACAACATTTACAAAATACACTCTTTTGTAAACCTAGGACTAACTCTAATCCCTTTGTATCAAACTAACCTCTAGCTAATCGCGACAACCTTCAAGTTAACTCTAACTTGAAATATGTGTACCTATTACAATTGTTTCTAATAAAGCTGAAAGATACAATATTAAATCACCTACTACAACCAACTAGACTCGAAAGACACATAGCCCCACCCCGTTCTTTTAGCTGGTCAGTAGCCTTTGTGTCGCACAAGGATTATGCTTGCAAAATTTCTCTGGTAATTTTTCCTTCAGTTTTTGCTTCAATTTTGTCTTTGTGCGAATCATTCTTCAGTAGGAATACTTCAACATTATATAGCGCCAGAAGTTGAGATGTTCTTGTTTAGTTATAATGCAACTCTTCCTTGGAAGAGTTTGTGTTTATCTCAACTTCCTTCCTTTATTTTTGTCCTTGCTGAACTCGAACTCTATCCCCTTATAATTTGCAACCTTTTCGCATTAGGAGACAACCTCTTAGTTCATGGATAATTCACAGATCACGTTTATCTCATGTGCATGTACGGTTCTTGTGCCAATTGGTTCATTCGAGATGTTTGCCCTGATGGACCTGGTTCAACTAGGTAGGCATTTTTGAATCTTCAAAATCATGCAGTGACTTGGGTCAACACAAACCTTCACCGCTGGATCAGGCGTCTTCACTTACCACCAAATATTAAATCATTTCTTTGGTTAATAAGCCATAACCGTCTTCCAACCAACTCCTATCTACATAGACTTGGAATCCACTCTTCCAAGCTATGTACTTTCTGCCAAGTGCACAAAGAAACAATTAGTCATATTAGTCATATTCTATTCAATTTCACTAACACAAGACACTGTTGGCAGGCCATGCAATTATGGAGTTCCATACAAAGTATTAATCATGCAACAGTTCCCAACTATGTGTGGCTCAAAAAAGTTAATCAATCACATAGTTTCACCACTAACACTTCCATACCACATCATATACTACTACCCATCACCTTATGACATTTATGGAATACTAGAAATAAAGACATCTTTGAAAACTTCAAATGTACACCCAACATTACTTCTATAACTCAACTTGCAACCTAGTTTTATTATCTAAGCGATAGCTCCACACACAAAAAATAATCATTACCAATGTATATTAATTGGGAACCTCCTTCAATGGGTTATTTCAAATTAAACACGGATGGGGCAGTCAAAGCGTCAACTAATAATGTGAGGTTTGGGAGAGTGCTTATAGATACAAATTGGGATTGTGTGATAGGCTATGCGGGAAATTATCCCACAACAAACGTTATATATAAAACTCATGGTGCTATTTCGAGGATTACAACTAGCAACAACTCACAACCTCACACCACTACAAATCCACACGGATGCCACAGAGGTAATTACCATGCTTACTAGTACATCCACAATACACTCACATTTGCTTAATGATTGCAGATCCTTGATCCAGACACTGAGTGATACGGCCATAGTCCACACTTACAGGGAGCTAAACACAGTAGCAGATAAACTAGTACATCTTGGAATGGAAATGATGGGCAACAATATCACCTTTTTGCCAACTCCACCAAACTTTCTACTGAAAGACCTGCTTGAAGTTAAATGAGGATGCTTCAGACTTAGGCACATTCCTACAACCAAGCAGTACCTTTTGGTACATTCCTACAATAACAAGATCACCAGTACCTTTTTGTACCTCCTTTGTTATAGCTTCTGGTAATAACAATAAAAAACATCTTTTTTTTGTAATAGAGCTGTAGCTTAACATGGTGCAGACTATCCACCTGCAAACAGCAACAGTAGTGTTGTTCCAACTTTTTGTACAACTACGTCTAAGCATATGCTCCCAGTATCCCATCGTAATTAATAGAATATAGTCTTTTAAACCAAAAAAATGTAACATTTAGACTATTTTTAGAATTGTATTATCTTCAAAGATGGAGTAATCAGGGGCAGATCCACATGGAGGGGCATGGGGCATGTGAACCCATGCTCCCCTCCTTAAACTGTGTATCACAGTGGTATTTTACGGACAAAGTACTTACTTATCTATGTGGGAACCCATGGTCAAAAGAGCATTTGGTGTAGTGATAACTTTGTGCACCATTGTCCCCTAAGTCTAGGGTTCGAATCCAGTTCCCTACCTTCCATCTCTAAGCCCTTTTTCTATTTCTCTTTTTTTTTCTTTTCTGTTTCAATTCAAATCCCATGCCCAATCTTTTTTTCTATTTTTTTCATGCTTTCTTCTGTTTTTGGGTTCACCCTTGACATATCCTTAAAATAAATTTTCATTTTTATTTGATTTTTTCTGTGTTTTCTTCATTTTCTTTTTTTGGTTCAATCATTGAGTTTCAAACATTCTAAAAAATGATATGTAAATTAATTTGATTCTTTTCAATTTCAAGTCCCCTCTTTTTTCATTTTACCACTCTCTTTTTGATTAATTATTTTATTTTAATATATTGAGGTCAGTATTTGTAGCTATAAATAATGATGCTATTATTGATAATTCTCCAAGGTAGGAAAACTATTCGTATATATTTGTCTATGGAATGATAAGTTTTTGTAATAATGATATTGATTATTCTTTTCTTTTCAAGTTGATGTCATGGTAAAATTTTAGAATCAACGGTGGTCGGGTAGTAGTGCACCAATCCTCCTGAAATCCTGGATCTGCCTCTGGGAGTAATAGGACAAACTTAACATAAAACATGAGTAATTAATCAAATAATGCAAAGATTAATGCTTCGTCAAATTTAGGAAGATTCACAAGAAAGAAGATTAAAAGCGCAGATTTCAAATAATTGAAAGTTGTTATGAAACAATAAAAGAACAAGAACAATATTAGAGAGAGAGAAAATTCTTATTGAATTTTGGGATGATTTACAATAGGGTAAGACCCCTCTATTTATAAGGGAAAAATGACTTAGCCACAAAATAGAACTCTCTAAAAGATAGACATTCACTATACATAGAGTTCTATTTATAACACTCCCCCTTGAATGTCTATTCAACAAATAATGTGCCTCGTTAAAACCTTAACTAAAGTAAAACCCAATGGGAAAAAAATTCTAGAAAAGGAAAAAGAGTACACATATTTAGATATGCGCCTTTTGGTTGCCTCATTAAAAACCTTGCAAGGAAAATCCAGTAGGACAAAACCTTGTAAGGGAAAAAGAGTGCAACGCGCATTAACTCCCCCTGATGAGAGCATCAATTTACATCCTTGAGCCTTTGCATCCCGATCTTGTACACTAGATTCTTGAAGGTTGACATCGGTAGAGATTTTGTGAACAAATCAGCCATATTATCACTTGAACGAATTTGTTGCACATTGATATCACCATTCTTTTGAAGATCATGTGTGAAAAATAACTTTGGTGAAATATGCTTTGTCCTATCTTCTTTTATGAATCCTCCCTTCAATTGTGCTATGCATGTTGCATTGTCTTCATACAAAATCGTGGGTAGTTTGTCACACTTCAAACCACATTTGTCTCGAATAAGATGTATCATGGACCTCAACCACACACATTCTTGACTTGCTTCATGAATAGCAATTATCTCAGCATGATTAGATAAAGTACACGATTGATTGTTTAGTCGATCGCCAAGATATGTCAGTGCCTCCATAGGTAAACACATAACCTGTTTGAGATCGGACCTTGTGTGGATCAGATAAATACCCAGCATCGGCATAACCAACAAGATTAGGACTGCAATTATTTCCATAAAATAAGCTCATATCGATAGTTCCTTTTAGATACCGTAATATGTGTTTGATTCCATTCCAATGTCTCCTTGTAGGAGTAGAGCTATATCTTGCTAAGACATTAACTGAAAAAGTTATGTCAGGCCTTGTAGTGTTGGAAAGATATATTAGTTCACCAATTGCACTAAGATATGGTAATTCAGGACCAAGTAGCTCTTCATTCTCTTCTTGAGGTCGGAATGGATCCTTATTCACATCAAGTGATCGAACAATCATCGGAGTACTTAATGGATGTGCTCCATCCATGTAAAACCGTTTCAGTACATTTTCTATGTAGGTAGATTGATGGAAAAAAATTCTGTTTGCCAAGTGTTCAATTTGCAAACCAAGACATAATTTTGTCTTTCCGAGATCTTTCATCTCGAATTCTTTCTTTAAATAATCAATTGCCTTTTGGAGTTCTATAGGAGTTCCAATAAGTTTTATGTCATTAACATATACGACAAGTACAACAAATTCCGATGTTGTTTTCTTTATAAAAATACATGGACAAATGGCATCATTTATATAACCTTACTTTAATAAATACTCACTAAGACGATTATACCACATACGTCCTGATTGCTTTAGACCATACAAAGATCTTTGCAATTTGAATGAAAACATTTCCCGGGACTTTGAATTATGTGCGTTAGGCATTTTAAATCCCTCGGGAATTTTCATGTATATCTCATTATCAAGTGAGCCATAAAGGTAGGCGGTAAACACATCCATTAAATGCATGTCAAGCTTTTCATGAACATCAAAACTAATGAAATAACGGAACGTTATAGCATCCATGATGGGTGAATGTGTCTCTTCATAATCGACACCAGACCTTTATGAAAATCCTTGTGCAACAAGGCGTTCCTTATATCTTTGCACCTCATTTTTCTCATTCTTCTTGTGTACAAAGACCCATTTATATCCAACATGCTTAACACCATTAGGTGTTTGGACTACATGTCCAAAAACTTCACGTTTCGCAAGTGAATTCAACTCTGATTGGATAGCTTCTTGCCATTTTGGCCAATCATGTCTTTGTCGACATTCTCCAACAGATTGAGGTTCAAGATCCTCATTATCTTGCATAATGTTAGATGTAACATTATATGCAAAGACATAATCCACCACTATATCGACTCGATTCAAATTTGTCTCAATAACGATTGGATTTATTGGTAGTTCCTTATTATCTTGAGTCTCGGGCTCAGTGGTTTCTTCATGAATCTTAGAATTTATTAAATCGTGAATTTCTTTGTGAGACTCTTTTGTAGTGTCATTTTGATCATTTATTTTCCTTTTTCTAGTAAGTCCATCCTTAGAACCCAATGGGCGGCCACATTTTAGGCGTGCGTTTGACTCATTAGCTATGACACTAGAAGATTGTCCAATAGGGACATCAAGATGGATTGGAACATTCTCAGCAGGGATATGTGATTTTTTTATCCTTTTCAAATCCGTAAATGCATCTGGCATTTGATTTGCTATTCTTTGAAAATGAATAATTTTTTGCACCTCTTTTTCACAAATAGAGGTACGTGGATAATGATGGATTTTTCCACAAAATTTCCTGTTTGGTTTCACCATTTTCTCCCCCTAATTTTGGGAAAAGTGTCTCATCGAATCGACAATCTGCAGATCGAGTAGTGAACAAATCCCCCGTTAATGTTTCGAGGTAGCGAATAATGGAGGGCGATTCAAACCCAAAATATATTCCTAACCTTCTTTGGGGACCCATTTTGGTGCGATATGGCGGTGCTACATGCACATATACTGCGCATCCAAAAATTCTTAAATGGGATATATTAGGTTCATGACCAAAAACTAATTGCAACGGGGAATATTTATGACAATTTTTCGATCTGAGACGAACTAGCATTGCTGCATGTAAAATGGCGTGACCCCAAACAGAAGTGGGCAGCCTAGTTTTCATGAGTAACGATCTTGCTATCAATCACAGACGTTTAATTAAAGACTCAGCAAGGCCATTTTGAGTTGAACATGAGCTACAAGATGTTACACTTTTATCCCAATTGATAAGCAATAATCATTAAATGCTTGGGATGAAAACTCAGCAGCATTATCAAGTCTACTAGACTTAATTGGATTATCGGGAAATTGTGCCCGTAATCGGATTATTTGTGCCATTAATTTTGCAAACGCGAGGTTGCGAGATGACAATAGGCACACGTGAGACCATCTAGAGGATGCATCTATTAAGACCATAAAATATCTAACCCACTAGGTGGGTGAATAGGTCCCCAAATATCCCCTTGTATACGTTCCAAAAACGCAGGGGACTCAGTCCCAACCTTTGTTGGTGATGGTCTTATAATTAACTTGCCTTGATAACAAGAAGTGCAAGAAAATTCATTATTTAAAAGAATCTTTAAATTCTTTAATGGATTCCCATTTGAGTTTTCTATAATTCGTCTCATCATAATTGATCCAGGATGTCCCACTCGATCATGCCAAATTACAAAAGTATTGAAATCAGTAACCTTTTGGTTTACAGTAGAATGTGCCTCAATTGCACTAATTCTTGTCCAATACAGGCCACAAGATAAAGATAAGAACTTCTCAATAACCCTCTTTTGGCCAGAGACATTCTTGGTAATGATGAGATATTCAAGATTATTCTCATCTATTGTCTCAATATGATATCCATTTCGGCGGATATCTTTAAAACTCAACAAGTTCCTTTTGGACTTGGAGGAGAACATTGCATTCTCTATGATAATTATTGTTCCCTTAGGCAAAGTTATAGTAGCTCTTCCAGAGCCTTCAATTAATTTACTACTACCAGAAATTGTAGTAACATCTGCCTTANATTGTAGTAACATTGCCTTACACATACTTAAATGAGAGAAATATTTCTTCTCTTTGAATATTGTATGTGTCGTACATGAATCAACTAAATAAATATTTTTACAATTGAACATTGATCCAAGTTTTCTTTGTGAGATATCCATATTTACTTCCCGTGGTTTTGACATACAAAAGGAAATATACGAATAAATATTAGTATTTCCAGAGAAAATGGGAAGAAAACAAAGTATTTTATTTCAAAGACATTCTAACGTCTAATATAGTAAAGGACAGTAAATGTTGCCAATTTAAAGCCAAATCATACCAAAACTACAAACCTAGAAAATTCCATTTTCTTTCTTTTTTTCTTTTAAATTCATTTTTTTTTGTGAAAGTGGGAATGGTATTGAAACAGAAAGAAGAAAAAATAAGAAGTGAAAGAGGAAAGAAGGGAATGCGAGTAGGAAATCAGTGAAATCATACCATTTAGTAGGAAAAACCTTAAAAGTCCTCAAGCATCAAAATGTGGTCAGATTATATGAGGTACGTCGAGTATTAGTTAGTAATAAGCATACCATAAATTGTATGTCCTTTTTGTTATAAAATAGGTTGTTACATTTTCCTTTTTGTTTGCAAGTTTTTTTTTTTTTCGTTTACAAAGTTTTAAACAACTGATACAGATTATAAATTTTGACCATTTTCAAACTTTATTCAATGACATATTATACTAATTAGACATACTAATTAAAACTACTACTCATGTAAACTACGATAATTACATGATATTTATGCACTAACTAATATGAATAAGCAAAATAAAATAAAATCAAACTACTCAATCATCTTTAACCATAGATCTATCACCGATCAAATGGTCTATTTTTCCATCAGGGCGCTCAAAGAAGTCTGACACATCTAAGTGGGTGATGTCAAATTCATTGTCATATACAAAATTAGCTTCAGAGCCTTTATTCTTTAGAGATGCTTGATAAAGCTCAACCAAATGTCTTGGTACACGATCAATTTTTGTCCAATGTCCTTTTCCACCGCAATAATAACATTCAGTTTCTGAACCATTTGCCTTTGGCTTCTCATATTTCCCTTTCCACTTTTGGTGGTTATTTTTCTTTGGGGGGTGATTAACACCAAGATTATTTCTTCCTTCTCCACGTCCACGACCACGACCATTAATAGGGCCACGGCCTTTCTCACGTTTGGCATAATAGGAATACACCTCATTCACTTTAGGAAATGGTGTAGACCTAGTAGGTCGATTTTCGTGATTTCTCATGAGTTTGCTCAGCCACAAGGAGAAGAGAAATCAACTCAGAGTACTTCTTGACACCTTTCTCTCGGTATTGCTGTTGCAAGACCATATTGGAAGCATGAAACATTGTGAACGTTTTTTCAAGCATGTCATAGTCAGTGATAGTACTCCACAGAGTTTCAATTTAGAAGTAATTCTAAATATTGCAGAATTATATTCAGAAACAGACTTAAATTCTTAGAGTCTCAGATGAGCCCAATCATATCTTGCTTGTGGAAGAGTGACCAACTTTAAGTTGTCATATCTTTCCTTTAAGCCATTCCACAAAATAAGTGGATTTTTGACTGTGAGATATTCTATTTTCAACCCTTCATCAAGGTGATGGCGCAAGAAAATCAAGGCATTAACACAATCTTGGGTAGATGTTTTATTTTTATCTTTAATGACGTCTCCAAGACCCATTACATCTTAATTGGATTTCAGCATCCAACACCCACGTTATATAGTTCTTGCCCGAAATTTCAAGGGCAACGAACTTTCTTTTCATAATGTCAGTCATAATTAAAAAGAGGAGAAAAGTTATACCTTAATCTTCTCAAAGAGCTTCTTGAGACGGTAGAGTCTCGTGCTGATAACGTGTTGTGAAACAATAAAAGAACAAAAACAATATTACAGAGAAAAAGAGAGAAAATTCTTATTGAATTTTGGGACAATTTACAATCGGGTAAGACCCCTCTATTTATAAGGGAAAAATGACTTAACCACGAGGTAAAATTCTATATACATTCACTCTAAATAGAGTTCTATTTATAACAAAAGTTAAATATTCAAATATTACAAGGACTAAATCAGAATTTGTCAAAATTCAAGGATTAAAATCGCAAGTTTCCCTAGTTAGTAACATAACGACCCTTTTCCTCTTCTATCTCACTTTCCTCCACTATTTACGGTCATCCTCGCCAAAAAAAAAGAAGAAAAAGAAAGTTTTTTTTTTTAAAGAAAAAAAAAAGAGAAAAAAGTAATGTTCCTATTTACGCATTCCACACGGTTTCTATAATCCGTAAAACACACATACAGTGGAGAGATCTTTGAGGTTGACATCTCTTAGATCCCTCTACTTCATTCGTCCCTCTTTCCAATTCTTGAAAATTGCAATATTCAAATCAATTCTGGGTATTCATTTTTCTGTTCCAATGGCCAATAATATGGAAGAATCAAGCCCATTTTTACCCAGGCAAAAATCTGAGACGACAAACAATGAATTGAAGTCGACCAAGCTTAATTCTTCAACCCCAGCTCCTCCGGTTCCGGCGGAGCCGGTTAAACCGATGGTTTCAGCTGCTGTTCCGATGGGATGGACGGCTAATGGGTTACCTATGGGCCACGGGGCGGTGGTGGGGGAGCCCATTATGCGTAGGGCCCAATGGGAATCAGGCCTTTGCTCTTGTTTAGGGAAGAATGATGAATTCGTCAGCAGCGATCTTGAAGTTTGTGAGTTTTCATTCTGTATTAGTTTTCTTTCCCTTGTGAAATTTGTTGCTTTGATGTCTCTTTATATCAAAGGGTTGATATTGTTATGTTTAGGGTGTTTAAGAAGAATGAAGATCCAAATTAATTAAACCTATAAAAAGTGGAAAACAAAAGTGAATTTGAACTGATTTTGTTTGCTACTAATAGCGTGTTTGGCCAAGCCGGAGAAATCAGTTTATTTTGAGAAGTGTTTTGTTCAAAAGTGTTTTTGAACAGAAGCGGTTTGTGTTTGGTTAATTATTCTGAAAAGTACTTTTGAACAATAATTTGTGTTTGGCCAAGATTTTCAGAAAGTGCTTTTAAGTATCAACTTACGAATAAGGACATGAATAGATTTACTTAATAGTTAATATTGTAAGTAAATAAATAATCTCAAAAATTTGTTATTACAGACAATAATTAAATTTTTTCATTTTATTTAAGTAAAATATGAAAATAAAATTTAAAAGTACTTAATTCTTTTAATATAAGTTAATTATTAAAAATCATTCAACAAATATAAAAGCATTCATCCCTAAAGTCACTATATATTAGAAAGTTATCCTAAAAATAATAAGAAATTTTATACATTAATATTCTAAGTATTAGGTTTAACGGTTATTTTGGTATATACAATATTTTGTTAAAGGTATTCTTGGTAAGAAGAAAAGTCAAAACTGCTTCTACTTTCGGGAAGAAGCTGCTTTTTTCTGCTTCTCAGAAACTGTTTCTACTTCTTTCCAAAAGCACTTTTTTATCTAAAAAAGCTTGGCCAAACACCTCAAATTAGGAAAAACAATGCTTTTGGGAAAAAAAGCACTTTTGGCCTCTTGAGAAGCTTGGCCAAGCATGCTTAAAACTAAATTGTAAAAGAAACCAATAAATGTTTGTTTTATTTTGGTATTAGGAAAAAGTTCGATTAAAAGAAAAAACGAACTGGAAATATAACCATTTTTTGTTGTTGCTGTTTAGCTGGGAATCTATGTTGTTTTGTTCTATGCTTTAACGGCAGTTTGGTTGACTGCATAAGAAAACATATGTGCTCGCATAGTTAATGCAGTGTTTGGTTGACCGCATAAGAAAAAACAATCTCCTCCTAACAAATACATCAACTGATTGGCGGTTTATAATATATTTTGCATGAATCAGCTAATCATGGATAAGAATCCTAAAGACAAAAATATCCTTAAGTAGGTAATCCGTGCATAACATTTCAGGTGATCGCAAAACAATTTTTATATTATTATTATTATTTACCACATAACAATTCATATATTATTATTCGTGAGCTGAATGAACTGGGTGAGAAGATTTAAATAAGCATTACCTATTCAATGTTTTTCGATTGCAACCAATGGAAGGTTCAGAGTTTGTCTGATATTAACTTGTTGATGAGTAAAAAGGTTTATACCAAATGAACTTGTCAAGTAAATTTGAAAGGATATTCTTCCTATTTTCCCAGTGAAAAGGATAGCTAGAGAAATGTAATTGATAGAGGTGATGATTATGGTAGGGAAGTTTATATTTTCTTTAGATATTGAAATACTTAGAATTTAATCATAAACACTTCTTAGTCCAAATATTTTGTTGCTTCTTCTGATGACTCAATTGAATGAAAGGATGACAATGTTAAGGAGGCAGTATCAGGCACTCAATTCTTTTAATTTGTGTTTCCAGTTAGTCTTTATATTGATTCTACAGCTCAAAATATTATGTTAATTTGCTACAACTGCAACTTCTACATCAGTGGTGCAAATTTATGGAAATGGTTATATGTGTCAATATACAGAGTCAAACTACTAACCCGGAGCGTTGATTTTCATAAATTATTCTTGAAATATTGCTCGTTCCTATGTAATTAGTTCACATCCACCTCCACTGGATTCTGCCTTTGTTCTATAAATGGGTACATCACACCCTTTCTTGTGTATTTCCCCTGTGTGCCTGACTGAATCAAGTACTATGGTTCAAGTTCTTCCATCTTAGTGTTATATCGCGTACGGATTTCTTTGTTGATACTTCAGACCTTACCTTCTCCTTCTTCCAAAAAGAGTTAAAAATGTTATGAGTTTCTTCTCCTTGCTTTCTTGTCATCTCTTTGTTGTACTAACAATGCCAGCCATGGCACTGCACAGGTCTGTTAGGAACTCTGGCACCATGTGTGCTCTATGGGAGCAATGCCGAGAGAATTGGGTCTGCTCCTGGAAGTTTTTCCAATCACTGCTTGCCTTACACTGGTCTATACCTGATTGGACAGTCCTTTTTCGGCTGGAACTGCATGGCACCCTGGTTTTCATATCCCAGCCGTACCGCTCTCCGGCAGAAGTTTAATCTGGAGGTTGGCTGTCTCTTAGCTTTTCTTTTTCTTCCTATAGAGTGCTTCATCAGTGCTTGTTTCATATTGCAGCACTTTGGTTCTTATAAATGAAGGATTATTGATTAATTTGGGTGTAACAGCTTTACTTTATATTTCACTCTTCTTTTAATTTCGATTCTGATGATGTCATCTGCTTTGTCATAATCTCGTCCAAGCATGTCAAATTTGCTCTGTATTTCTTATTCAAGCCCCATGTCTTACCTATTGTTTCTAGTTTACATAGTCTTTTTTCTTTCCCTGTTAAACACCTGCAAACATCAAGTTCTGGTCATTTGTGCGTGTCTTTTCATACGTTATTTAGTGTTTACTGAAAGTTGTTAATGATTGGGACTTTTGTGGTTGAATTTAAAGGATTAGGTGGTTCATAATCTTTCCGCATACTTTATCTATGTCATTCTTATCAGGTTCTTGGAGATATGACCTAAGAATTGGCAGTTGTTTCTGCATGTTTCAAAGATGTTATATGGATGTCTCTGTCCTCTCTATATGAATTCCATTTGACACTAGTAGGTTTGAATAAAAGCTTGTAAAATTTTCCCTTTAATGCCCTTGTCATAATTAACTTCATGCCTTAACCTCCAAGAGCAGCAACTACTACTATGCTAAGCTCCAAGAGCAGCAATTACTACTATGCTCAATCCTAAGCGAGATTCGACTATATGAATCCTCACTGGTTTAGGCTATGCAAGATGTGCACCATTTCATTTTTAACGGATGGTACCAGAGGAGAGCTCTTGCTCTTCTTTCAATTACCTTATAGTGGTGGCAGTAATAGTAGTAGGATATTTTTGTCGTTTGTTGGTCTACAACAAATGCTTGGAAACACGTTCTGAGATTTATTTTCCTTTGCAGGGTAACTGTGAGGCACTCACCAGATCATGTGGGTGCTATGGGGGCTTTGTTGAGGATGAGGAACGACGCGAGCAATGTGAGTCAACTTGTGACTTTGCAACTCATATCTTTTGCCACCCTTGTGCTCTTTGCCAGGAAGGTCGTGAACTTCGTCGTAGGCTCCCTCATCCTGGGTTCAATGCCAAACCAGTCCTCGTTATGCTTCCCCCTGGGGAGCAGAACATGGGTCGCTGATAGCAACACAACTACTGTGACATTGATTCCATACCATTTCCTACTTGGTTTTAGCTGTTTCAATGTTCTCTGATATTGTACTGGAACATTTTTACTTAATTGATGGAAAGTTGACATGTAAAACTTGAGACTATGTAGGTGATATTATATAATGTATTGTACACACATAAAAGAGATGGATTTGCAATTTGTATGAAATTATTATAGGATTAATCATACAAGAAATTGTTGTTGATGAATCTGTTCTTGTATTGTAGAAGAGATTTGAAATGGATGCAAGCAAGTTAGCTCGGACACCATCTTATAATTAAAGAAATACAAAATGGGAACAGTATGCAAATGCTTCGGACACCATCTCCATAAGCTACTGTTTGTTTGTTTCTTTTAGGCTGTTAGAACAAGGAAATGTCTTTTTTATATGAGTCCAGCAACAGAATTTTCTTTTTTAATCAACAACAACAACAAACCGAGTAAATTCCCACAAACCGAGTAAATTCCCATAAGTGAGGTCTACCTTAGAAATCGGCATAGGCTGATCTGGCTGGGAGGGTAAGATGTAGGTAAGGGTGTCTAACGGGCCGGGTTGACCCGTAACCGGCCCGGCCCAGACCGGTTAAAACC
>ML361505.1:0-62144 GCA_005239505.1 Nicotiana paniculata
ATTGATACGTAAATTACCTGTGGGATCGACTCTGGGCATAATACCCCGGATTATATTTGCAATATCTGTTTAGTATTTGCAACGCCCGTTTAGTCTTTTATTAAACATAGTTGAGCGTGATCAGTGTTTTTAAAATTTTTAACGGTAAGGGTAGATATGTCCCGATAATATAACGGAGGGTAGATGTGAACAATATACCACATGGGTACTATTGTGTGTGGTGTTATCTTCTTATCAGTACGCTTCAAATCAAAATATTATTTATGTTTTATTAACTTAAAGTTTTCTATTTTACCTTAATATCATATTTTTATAGTTACAAAAATCTCATGGTATGTTTAAGGCTAAAGAGGCCTCATCATTCTAGTGGTTTCAGTGGTACCTCAACTGGAAGCGGGGGTACTTTTTGGTAGAGGCCATCCTCCTAGGCCATTTCAGTCAGATCTTCAGTCATCTCATAGTGCTTCGAGGAGTCGTGGTCCTTATGTATCTCATTCTGGGTAGCTAGACTATAGTGCACCATCAACTTCTATTAGTGCACCTCTGATCCAGAGCTATCATCGAGGTTATCTGACTCATTCGGGTAAGTTACAGCCTCAGCAGCCACAACAACTAGATGGGTGTTTTGAGTGTGGGGGTACTGGTCACATGAGGAGCTTTTGTCCGAGATTGTTGAGCATCATGCCACAACATAGTTCTCGTGCCATAGTTCCAACACCGGTTGCTTCACCGCCCGCTCAGCCGGCTAGAGGAAGGGGTCAGGCAGCCACAGGTGGAGGTCAGGCCATTAGAGGTGGAGGTCAGGCTGTTAGAGGTGGAGGTCAGCCAGCTAAAGGTCGTATGAGATACGGAGGTCAGGGTGGTGGGCACAACCCTGATTTTATGCATTCCCACCTAGACCTGAGGCTAAGTCATCGGACGCTGTCAACACAGGTATTATTTCAGTTTTCCATAGAGATGCGTTAGTTTTATTTGATCTGAGCTCTACTTATTCCTACGTTTCATTCGATGTTGGTTCATATCTGGTTGTGTCTCATGATTCGTTGAGTTCCCTTGTGTATGTGTCCTCACCTATGGGAGACTCTATTGTAGTAAATCATGTTTATCGCTCATGTATGATTACTATTTGGAGTCTTGAGACTAGTGTAGCTTTCCTACTTCTTGATATGGTAGACTTTGATGTTATTTTGGGTAAGGATCGGTTGTCACCTTATCATGCTATATTGTTTTGTCACGCGAAGATAGTGACCTAAGCCATGCTGGGGTTTCCTTGATTAGAGTAGAGGGTGACTCCTAGACACTCTACCAGCAGGTTTATGTCTTATGTCAAAGGCTCGACGTATGGTCGAGAAGGGATGTCTGCGTTATTTGGCCTATATTTGCGATTCTAGTGTGGAGGTTCCTTCTATAGATTCTGTACCAGTTGTGCGTGATTTTCCAGAGGTGTTTCTTGCAAATCTACGGGGGATGCCACCCGACAGAGATATTGACTTCTGTATTAATTTCGATTTGGGCACTCAACCCATTTATATTCCACCATACCATATGGCCCCGCCGAAATTGAGGGAATTGAAGGAATTGAAGGAGAAGTTGCATGATTTGCTTGATAACGGATTCATTAGACCAAGCGTCTCTCCCTAAGGTGAGCCCATGTTGTTTGTGAAGAAGAAACATGGTTCGATAAGGATGTGTATAGACTATCGGCAATTGATCAAAGTCACTATCAAGAACAAGTATCCTTTGTCGAGGATTGATAACTTATTTGAGCAACTTCAAGGTGCCAAAGTGTTTTCAAAGATTTATTTGAGGTTTGGCTACCATTAGTTGAAGATTAGGGCATCAGATGTCTCTAAGATGAATTTTTGGACTTGGTAAGGGCATTATGAGTTTCCAGTGATGTCATTTGGATTGATAAATGCCCCAGCAGCATTTATGGATTTGATGAACCGCGTATTCAAGACATATTTGGATTCTTTTGTGATCGTATTCATTGATGATATCTTGATCTACTCCCGCAGTCCAGAGGAGCATGAGAAATATCTTCGGATTGTACTTCGGAATCTGAGAGATAGTCAATTATATGCCAAGTTTTCAAATTGTGAGTTTTGATTAGACTCATTCGCTTTTTTGGGGCATGGTGTATTGGTCGAGGGCATAAAAATGGATACTAATAATACTGAGGCAGTTTAGAACTGGCCTAGACCCATTTCAGCTACAGAGATTCAGAGTTTCCTAGGTTTGGTAGGTTATTATCGTCGGTTCGTGGAGGAGTTTTCATCCATCACAACCCTATTGACTAGATTGACCCAGAATAGTGCTCCGTTCAGGTAGTTCGATGAGTGTGAGTTGAGCTTTCAGAAGCTCAAGACTTCTTTGACTACGGCGCCAGCGTTTGTGTTGTCCACAGAATCTGGATCTTATATGGTGTATTATGATGCATCTTGTATTAGGATCGGTGTAGTTTTGATTCAAGATGGTAGGGTAATTGCATACGCGTCGCGAAAGTTGAAGTTTCATGAGAAGAATTACCCTGTTCACGACTTAAAGTTGGCAGCCATTGTTCATGCATTGAAGATTTGGAAGAATTACCTCTACAGCGTGTCATGTGAGGTGTTCAAGGATCATCAGAGTCTACAGTATTTGTTCAAGAAAAAGGATCTCAACTTGAGGCAAAGGATATCGTTGGAGCTGCTAAAAGACTATGATATCACCATTTTGTGTCATCCCGGGAAGGCCAATGTGGTGGCCGATGTCTTGAGTAGAAAGGCTGTGAGTATGGGTATCCTTGCATATATTCCAGTTGGCGAGAGACCTCTAGTATCAGATGTTCTGGCTTTGGTCAATCAGTTCTGAGGTTAGATGTTTCAGTGCCCAGTCGTGTTCTGGCTTGCACGGTCTCTCAGTCATCTTTGTATGAGCGCATTAGAGAGCGTCAGTATGACGACTCCCATTTGCTTGTCCTTAAGGACACGGTGCGGTATGGCGGTGCCAAGAAGGTTATTATTGGAGATGATGGGGTTTTACGGATACAAGGTCAGATTTATGTGCCCAATGTGGATGGGCTTCGTGATTTGATTCTTGAGGCGGCCCAAAGTTCCTGGTATTCCATTCATCCGGATGCCGCCAAGATGTATCAGGACTTGCGGCAGCATTATTTGTGGAGGAGAATGGAGAAGGATATATTTGCATATGTGTCTCGATGTCTGAATTGTCAGCAAGTAAATTACGAGCATCAGAGGCCTGGTGGTTTGCTTTAGATGCTAGAGATTCCTGAGTGGAAGTCAAGCGTATTACCATGGATTTTATTGTTGGGCTCCCGCGGACTCCAAAAAAGTTCGACATGGGTCATTGTGGACAGGTTGACGAAGTCGGCACATTTCATTCCAACGGCACTTATTCTTCAGAGTAGTTAGATGAGATTTATAACCGCGGGATCATCCGTCTTCATGGTGTACCCGTGTCCATCATTTCTGATCGAGGCACGCAATTCACCTCGAACTTCTGGAGGGTTGTACAATGTGAGTGAGGCACATGGGTTGAGTTGAGTACAACATTTCACCCCCAGACGGACGGATAGTCCGAGCGCACAATTCAGATATTAGATGATATGCTCCGCACTTGTGTTATGAATTTCGGGGTTTCTTGGGAGTTTACTTCCACTTGCGGAGTTTGCCTACAACAAAAACTACTAGTTGAGCATTTATATGGCTCCTTATGAGGCATTGTACGAGAGGCAGTGCCGTTCACCATTTGGTTGGTTCGAGCTGGGAGAGGCTCGGTTGTTGGGTACCGATTTGGTTCAGGATGCCTTGGAAAAGGTCAAGATAATATAGGATTGACTTCGCATAGCTCAGTCTAGGCAGAAGATTTATGCCGATCGTAGAGTTCGTGATGTTTCATTCATGGTAGGAGAGAGGGTATTGCTCCGGGTTTTACCCATGAAGGGTATAATGAGGTTCAGAAAGAAGAGAAAGTTGATCCCTAGGTATATTGGACCCTTTGAGATTCTTGAGAGAGTGGGTGAAGTGGCCTATAGGCTTGTATTTCCACATCGTTTATCAGCAGCGCATCCGGTGTTTCATGTGTCTATGCTCCGGAAGTATCACGGTGATCTATCCCATACGTTTGTTTCAGTTCAGTCCAGTTGGACAAGGATTTGACTTATGAGGAGGAGCCGGTGGCTATTCTAGCCCACAGGTCCGGAAGTTGAGGTCTAAGAGTTATCCTTCAGTTCGAGTAAAGTGGAGAGGTCAGCCGATCGAGCCACGTGGGTGTCCGAATCCGACATGTGGAGTAGATATCCACACCTTTTCATCAGTTTAGCTACTTTTCTATGTCAGTTCGAGGACGAACATTTTTTTTAGAGGGGAGAATGTGACGACCTGAGGTCACTTTGAGTTTTAGTCTTCATTTCTTTGTTCTGAGACCTCGAATAACTTCATTTATCCTTTCTCGATTTGCATGCGCCGTCGTATCTTTTTCCGGGAAAAATTTATGTGAAAAATTGAAGAAAATGTGAATTTTAACCTTAAAATCATTTGAGTTGACTACGGTCAATATTGTGTGTAAACATAACCAGATCAGTGTTCCGATGGTCCCGGTGGGTCAGTATCGTGATTTCAGACATGGTCATATGTATGGAATTGAATTCGAAAGTCCCTAACTCGATTTAATGTGATTTGTTGAAAACTAGTAATTTGAAGGTTTCAAGAATTCTTAAGTTTAACCATAGGTTGACTTTGTAGCTACCGGGTTCGGATTTCGGTTTCGGAACTTGGTTTAGGTTCATTTCACTATTTATGACTTGTTTGCAAATTTAGGTGCAAAACGGAGTTGATTTGACGTGACTCGGATATGCGATTGCAAATTTGGAAGTTCTTAAGTTTCTTTGAAAATTTCATTCAATTTGAGGTCTAATTCATAGTTCTAGGTGTTATTTTGGTGTTTTGATCACGCGAGCGAGTTCTTATGATGTTAGTACACTTGTGTGCATGTTTGGTTTGGAGACCGAGGGGCTCGGGTAAGTTCTGGATAGGCCATAGAGTAATTTTTGGACTTAGGCAATTGCTGGTTTTTGAGTCTAATATCTCATGACCGCGAAAGGTAACTGGGGATTGGGGAGGATTTCTCGCAAAGAAGATCTCCCGAACGTGGAGCATGGGAGGGGTAACCCTCCGCGAACGCGGCTCTTCACTCGCGAACGTGATGAGTAAGGGGTATGAGAGGGGAGCAGTTGGGTGTTCTAAGGGAACGTGATCAAAGGGTTGCGAACGCGAAGGTCAGGTGGGAAGAGCCATCGCGAACGCGAAGAGAATCTCACGATCACGGAGGACAATTAGGCCTCAGTGCTTTGTGATTGATGATAGGCTATAATTACGTATTTTAGTCGCTTATTACACTCTAATTTACTGCACTTTAATTGAGTTTGAGTTTTAATCACTAGTGTTTTGCACTAATTGTGTGTTTTATGCCTTGTAGGAGTGATTCCGAGCTATGTAGATGTTATGGAATGAATTCAAGTTATTTGGAGCTTTTAATTCTGAGTAAAATCCCAAGGAATTAAGCCGATATCGTGTTCGTCGGTCAAATTTCATAGTTAAGAACAAACGAAGACTCGAGTAGGCATATTGTGCACTGTCTAGTAAAATGGATATAACTTTTTGATCCAAACTCCATTTGGGTTATATAATCTATGGTTGGAAATATAACTCAAATTTCTACAACTTTATGTTTTACGTTTTTCCAAATTTCAAACGGAACAGGGTGAAAAACACGGTCCAAACCGCGACTGCGGACATGACGCGGACTGAGACAGAATGTTGGTAAATGACTGCGACAGCGAGCGTCCAGGCCTGGAAACTTGTCCTTTTTCGCGTAGGAGAATGTATAATTGTTTGGTCCCGACCCTACTTGGTATATATACATAGGAGAACGTTATTTTTGGGAGGTTGGACATATTTTGGACACAAATTCGACGTAAGGAGTCAGAGACACAATAGAAGCAAGGCAGGGAATTCTTCTACGAGTTTTTCCTTCCTCTTCCTATTTTTCATTGTTGGTTATGACTTTTAGTATTGTAGTTTTACATACTATTATGAATATCTAATTCGTTATCTAGGTTTTTGATGGAACCTTTTATAGGATAAATTCTTGTTATATTTTTATATAATTGAGTCGTAGCATTTTCTCTATTTGTTCAACTATATTATTCTTGTGGTTGATTGAAGAGCTCTCAATTATCTGTGCCTATTTCGTATGTATTACTAGGGAGAGAGTGCATATTTAGGTAGTTATTAAACAACATCACTCCCGGCGTATGTGAGGAATCAATAACCAAAGGTTTAAAGGTGGGATTAGGGATAACGAAACCTTGGGTGCGATCTAAGTGAGCCGTATTTAATGTCAGGTAGCGTAACTCGGGAGAGTATATCTAGTAAATTATCGTAATTACTCTGGAGAGATTTACGGTAGTTAGAGCGCTCATGATCGGTAGAGAATACTTTGGCGAAATTATAGAAGACGTAGCGGGAAGGATTCCGACAATTGGAAAAATCATAACTCTAGACCTCCTTAATCTTTTCTCCAACCCGTAGTATCTTTAGTGTTAATTTACTATTTTAATTTGTTAGTTAGTAGTTAAGCACAAGAATCTTAATATATATAAGTTAGGAATTGTTCAAACTTGTATTCTTGGTGATAGTGAACAACTGTACCTAAACCTTAGTTCTGTGTGGGATTCAACTCCGGACTTGTAAACTGGATTATATTTGCAACGACATCTTAGTCCTTTTTATAAGGCATAGTTTGGTGTGATCAGTGATCGTGTCAGGTCCTTTGCGTACGCGATGAAAAACCCGACGCTAGTGATTTAAAATATCCCAAAGAAGGGATTTTCTTCATTTTTCACCATCTTCATATTAGAGCTCGGCTTAGTGGAATTTTTAAAAGGAATTTCATCCACAGTTTATAGGTTAGAATATTTTAACTCGTTTTCTTTCATTTTCATTAACACCCATTGATTTCTAACCTTTAATCTATTCTCTTTCATGGCAGAAATTAGGGACTTGGGAAGAATTGAAGATTTTTGTAAAATTGAGATTTAGACCTCAAATTGAGCTCAAATTTCGAAACTAATCACATAATCGGACTCGGGGGTGAATGGATAATTATATTATTGTCCGAATCTCGGGTTTTGGCCAAGCGAGCTTGAGGTTGACTTTTGTTGATTTTTGGGAAAAGTGTAAAGATCTTTTCTTTATCTATTGTAATTGATTCCCTAGCATTGTTTGATGATATTAAGTCATTTTTTGTTAGATTCGATTAGTTCGGAGGCGAATTTTAGAGGAAATTTCCCGGTTGATCTTTGAGTCGATTGCCGAGTAAGGTAAGTGTTGGGTCTCACCTTAATTTGAAGGATTTAGGATCCCTTGAACTATATGTTATGTAAAATACGTGTGACACAGCGTATATGCAAGGTGACAAGTGTATATACGCCGTCAAATTAATTATTTCCATGTCCTTCTCGTATTTTATGAATTATCTCACTCCACACCTTAATTGTTACATGCTTTAATTGCTTTCCCATGTCGTAATTTGTTACTTGTCATTATTTACTCTTGTATTTAAATATTAATCCCTTCCATGACTCCGTGATTAATTGTTACTTTCCTTAATTGTCTTACTTATCCTCCTTAATTGTCACACACTTGACTTGTATTGTTGCTATAGTATTATTTGTAGCACTCCTTTGATTAGTGCATGGTTCCTTTATTGCTTTATTTTTATATTTTTTTATCGTAGAGATTCTTGTGAATTGAGCTGTTGGATTGATTATATTTATTGAAATTGTTTGTGGATCGAGTTGCACGCCGCAACGGTTGTGACATGATAAAATAAGGGTGAATTATGACATTGATTATGATGATATGGTGGGATCGAGTTACGCCACCACAACGGATTTTATATGTGATTCTTGATATTGATAAATGAATCTATGGTGAAATAAGGGAGGATTGTGTGTGTACGGTGAGATCGGGCGCTGCAACGAATTTTATATGTGATTCTTGATATTGATAAATGAATCATCGGCAAAATAAGGGAGCATTGTGAGTGTACCATGGGATCGAGTTGCGCGCCACAACAGATTGTGTATGTTGTATTTATTGTTGTTATTGTGTTGTTTCCGGCTTTGTTATATGAAATTATTAGATCAGTTATTTTGGGTTCTCTGATTGCGAGGATTGAGCTCTTTTTATAAATTAATTGTTTTATCGTCATTTCCTGTTTCCTTCATTGTTTATTATTACTGCGTGCAGGTTATTATAAGTGACCCGCTTTAACTTCATCACTACTTTGTTGAGATTAGGCTCCGCACTTACAGAGTACATGGGGTCGGTTGTACTCATACTACACTCTGCACATCTTGTGCAGATTGTGGAGTTGGTTCTAGCGGCGCTCAGTAGATTGCTCGTACCCAGTGCTTGACGGAGACTTGTGGTACAGCTGCACAACGTTCGCAGCCCTGAAGTCCCCTTCTACATTACCTTAGTTGTTTACGCCGATTTAGACAGTTATGCTTTTATTCAGACTATTATTTGTGGTACTCTAGACGCTCGTGTATTCGTGACACCAATTCTGGAATTGTATTTGGATTTTGCTGTTATTCTAGTCTATTTACTCTATTTCATTTATTCAGCTTATTGGTTTTCATTTGGTTTGAATTGCTAAAAAGGGCTAAAAACTATATCTAACATCGCATTGCCTCGCAAGTGAAATGTTAGACGCCATCACGGTCCCGAGGGTGAGAATTCAGGGTTGTGACAATTTGAGTTACTTTTTAGGCCAGAGTTTATAGTCTTGGGAGTGCTATAATGAATTGATTGTAGGGGTTAAGGTACTACAGTTAGTCCTTTTGGTTATAGAGTTGTAACCTAAAGCCATTTTTATTATTTAGTGAAGTTATGAGGAAATCCCTATACGGGTAGATCATATAATTTTTACTCTCTTGTACGAGAAGATTTTTTACATAAAATTACTTGTGTTTTTTTAATTCTGCACTTTACTTTTTGTTTAGTTCCGAATTATTTAGATTGAAGAACATATATAGGCAAAGATGGAACAAGACCCAATTCATCATTCTCTTGGGTCTAAATGTACTCTAAAATAAAATAATTGTTACTGGAATTCTACTAGTTTGGATATCACAACTCATATACCATCTACAAGATCCAAAATTTCTCCACAAGATTGGTACAAGCACACGAATTTGACTGGTCTACTGGTCAATGTTTGTGTGTGAGGATACAGAATTCGCTCTGAATGTAGACGAACGTGGCCTTAAAAAGATTAAATAAGAAAAGACACAACTATTGATCATATGTGTCTCTTTTAATAAGGGGTGAAAATCATTTTTCCCCTTCATCTCATTTAAAATGTTATAAATACCTATTTTATCTTTTAAATTAGCAACCATTTTCTCTGTTTACATTTTTAATATTCTGGTATTTTTCTCTTTTTTTCTAATCTATATTATGGACTTACTGATCACGCCCAACTCTAGTTCTAAAAAGGACAAGCGGTCGCTGCAAATATAATTCGATCTATAAGTCCGGAGTCGAATCGCACAGAGAACTATGGTTGCGCTATAACTGTTCAGTATCACTAAGAAGACAAGTTCGAACAATTCCTACGTTATAAATATTAAGATTCTTATATCTAACTAATTGACTAACAAAATAAGCAGTAAATTAACAACTAAAGACACTTAGGGTTGGAAACTAAATTAAGGAGGTCTAGAGTTATGATTTCTCCAATTATCGAAATCTTTCCCGCTATGTTCCCTGAAATTTCGCCTATGTATTCTCTACTAATCATGAGCACTTTAGGTGCTGTAATTCTCTCTCGAGCAACTACAACAATTTACTAGACATATTCTCTCGAACTACGCTAGTTGGCTTTATCTAACCGCTCATTATGACCACGTCAATGCTTTGTTATTTCTAAACCTACCTTTAAACCTGCTGTATTGATTTCTTACATATGTTAGGAGTGACGTTGTTCAACAATCACCTAAATATGTATCTTTTCTCAAGCAACACATAATAAATAGGCACAGTCAGCCGATGGCCATTCAATGAACTGAAATAAGCACGTAGTTGAACAAATAGACAAATTCAAAGGTAAAATTATATTAAAACATAATAAGAATTTATCTTCCAAGAGGTTCCATCAAAACACTAGATTGAATGTTTAGCTACTCATACTAAAACGAAACAAATCAATAATATGGTTCATGATTCACAATTATAAGTAGAAAGAAGAAGAAAAACTCTAAAGCATGGTTTGATCTCCTCTCACTTGTTCTTGCCTCCAATTGAGTCCAAAACAAGCTTAAACTGACTCTTGGGAGAGTTTTGGGTTCTTATAGGGTTAGGTTAATTGCCCAGAAATTCACTTTAGCCCCTGAAGTTCTTCGCTGCTAAACCCCCGGCCGTGGTCGCGGTCTCAATCGCGGACTCGACCGCGGTCGTTCACAACCTTTATATTTTGCGCCGTGTTCCATCGCGCCCAGGTCTGTCGTGGACCTTTCTTTCACCGGTTTCTTTGCCTTTTCTTGTTCCTTTTCATCCGGGCTATCTGTAACGACCCGGCCAGTCGTTCCGAGAGTTATAGCTCCATTTCCCCAATTTCTGCTTCTCTATGTATTGTTAAGTCTTATTATGTTGTGTTGGGTTGTTTGGTCCGGGTCTAGAGTGATTTTGGAAGAGAATGAGACACTTAGTCTCTAATTTGGAATTTTAGTTGGAAAAGTCAACCGAAAGTTGACTTATGAGTAAACGATCTCGGATTAGGATTTTTATGGGTTGGATAGCTCTGTTAGATGATTTTGGACTTAGGAGTGTCTTCAGAATGTTATTTGGAGGTCCGTGGTAGAATAAGGCTTGAATTAGCAAAATTATATTTTTGGCAAAAATTTTCGGTCGGTAGTGGAAAATTAGCTATCGGGGTCGGAATGGAGTTCCGGAAGTTGGAATCAGTTCGTAGTGTCATTTGTGATGTGTGTGAAAAAATTCAGGTCATTCGGACGTGGTTTGGTTGGTTTCGGCGTCGTTGGCGAATTTCAGAAATTTAGAAATCCTTAGGCTTGAATTTCGGGCTAATTCGGTGTTTTGATGTTGTTTTGAGTGTTCCGAGGGTTCGATTAAGTTCGGGTGATTTTAGATGACTTGTTGGTATTTTTAGTTGAGGCCCCAAGGGGCTCGGGATGGTATCATATGGTTATCACAGAAGTTGGAAGTTGGTTTTGGGCAGCTGAAGTTGCTGTTTCTGGTGTGTCCGCACTTGCGGATTGGGGACCGCAGGTGTGATGGTCTCACAATGCTGCTTCAGGATAAACTAGATATGTTGCGAGAGAAACTGGATATTTTCTAGGAGCGGGAAGTGAGCGCATATGTGGAGCTTGATGCAGGAGCGTAGTGGTTGACCGCACTTGCGGGCCCGCAGGTGCGGAAGCTGGGGAGTTAGTGAAAGTCGCAGGTGCGGCGCCTTGACCGCAGGCGCATGAAATGGGCCGCAGGTGCAGAACCCATGGGAAGAGCATATAAATTCCATCCTTCGCAAATTTTCTTATATTCCACCATTTTTGAAGAAGGGTTTGGAGCTTTTTGAGGGATTTTGAAGAGAGATTCAAGGGGAACACATTGAGGTAACATTTTTTTAAGCTAATACTCGTTTCTATGGTGATTTTCAGTTAATTAAGCATGAAATTTGTGGAATTTAATGGTAAAAAGGGGTTAGGGCTTGGAAATTTGACGGTTTGATTTGGGGATTTGAGGGGTCATATGTGATCAGATTTTGACGAATTTGGTATGTATAGACTCGTGAGTGAATAAGGATTCTAGTTTTGTGAATTTTATCAGATTCCGAGATGTGGGCCAGGGCGTCAGGTTTGGCCAATTTCAGGATTTGTGATGAAATTTGATAATTTTGATGTGGACTTCGTTCCTTTGGCATATATTAATGATATAATACTGATTTTGGTTAGATTTAGGGAAATTTTTGGCTGAGTCGAGCGGCAAGGGCATTGCGGAGTAGAGTTTTGGTTTGATTGAGGTAAGTAACGCTTCCAATCTTGGTTCTGAGGGTTCGATACCCCGAACTACGTGTTATGTGATTAGAATTTGGTGCACATGCCAAGTTACAGGCGTGGGGGCGTGCACCGTGAGACTTTTGACTTGGTTCATCCCATGGGATCGTTTATTGGTTCTCTCTTGTTGATATATGTGCTTCTGTCAATGTAAATGATGTGAACATGCTGGAAATCATGCTAAATACTATGTTAAGGCTTCACGCCGATGTTGTTGAGACCCGAGTGGTCATTTATTGCTGTCATCTCATGTGTTTCATCGACATTATATACGCAGTCCTGTCATTGCATATCATATCATGTCTCAGTCTCGGTAATTGTTGTTTTGCACATTATATCATTGATTCGGGCTAGTTCATGCATCGTGAGCCTATGTGAGCGAGACTGAGAGTGATGATTGAGTGAGGCCGAGAGCCTGTTATTGAGTGACAGATATGGGATCAGGCTGCATGCCACAACATGTTATATTGATTATGCCTACATCTGGCTTATGTTAGCGATTGGGCTGTAGGAGCCCCTCCGGAGTCTGTAACACGCCCCCAGTGAGCGCAGTGATATTTGAGGAATGTATCTTCTCTAGACATGGATCTTGTCTGAAGTGATATTTGAGGGATGGATCTTCCCTGGACATGGATCTTGTCCAAAGTGTTTATGCTTAGAGATGGATCTTCTCCATGAGGCTGGATTGGCATGTCTCCATCGGTACTGAGCGACTCAGGTCAGTGACGTGTATATGTATTCTGGGATGGATCTTCCCTGGGTCGTTGAGCCATATACAGTACCGAGTAGTTGTGAGGTGTATCATTATCTGGAGATGGATTTTCTCCTTAGGGCTGCCTTCCTCAGTACTGAGTGACTTCTGTCTGATGTGTATATATTCTGGGATGGATCTTCCCTGGGCTATGTGATTCATATACAGTATTGAGTGGACGAGTATTTGAGAGTGGGAGCACATTGTGAAATTCATATTGTTGATGCATTGGCATGTAGAATACGTCGAGGTATAACTATTAAACTGTTCGGAATTGTGTTTATCTTATCACTTTGAGTTGTCTAGTTAACAGAAAGTGTGCCTAAATTTCTATACATTTATTCTGTCATAAATATGGAGGTTTAGTCCGGCACTACCTCTCAGTCCATAGGTTGGGCTTGTTACTTACTGAGTTGGTGTACTCACGTTACTACCTGCACCTTGTGTGCAGATTCAGGTCCAGGGATGAGTGAGAGTTAGTTTACTCTCTTTGGATCACTTCGGAGATTGCAAGGTAGCTGCACGACGTCCGCAGCCTTGGCTTTCTCCCTCCTATTTAGTCATTTTGTTTATTCTCAGTCTTGTTTGTATTAAGGGAACAATACCAAATTTTGTATTTCCTTTTAGTTGCTCATGACTGATGACTCCAGGTTTTGGGGCTGTATTTAAATGTTTTACCTAACTTTATTTGTTTTGAAATGCAAAAAATGGAAGATTTATGAAATACTGGTTAATATTGAATCAAACGAAAGGTTTCTTATGTTATGCGTAGTGAATTGGCTAGCCTAGTATCACGATAGGCGCCATCATGATCGGATTGGTTTTCGGGTCGTGACACTATCATTGATTGGCCTTGTATGTACATAATTGATTCTAAGACGCTCTTCATCTTCCTCCTAGCTCGGAGTGGCTCCTGCAAAACATAAAAATCTCAATTAGAGCATTTTATTATCTCTTATCATTTAAACATCAATAATGTATGGTTAATTTAGAGTATAAACAACATCTACATTGCATAATATAGGCTACTATCAACACCCCTCACTTAAATCGTTTCTCGTCCCCAAGCAACAAAACCACACTCTACAGGCCTAACTTCACCAGGCAACTTCCCTACTCATCAGACTAAGAATATTTCACAATGGTCAACTACATTTGCGTAATATCCACACCTCAAGAGTGGACTCTCTCTAGATCCGTAATGTCCCTAACTGTCTCACTTACTCTAAGTCAGAGGTCCAGACTTACCTTCCTTTCATGAATCCAGTGTCTGCTCACCACAAAAGAGACTTATTTCATAATCAATACAATTTGCTCACACTCAGAAAGAACATTCTTGTGCCACAGAAAATGCACCATATGCTTTCCCGTAGTGTACTACTCTACTAATCGAGCTCATTCAGTCTAGGATCAATTAGGACTTTATTTGGATGTAATGTAGGTTGCGGGTTGGGTAGGATACATTTGGATATAGTAGTGACTACACCTCCCTAAGAACTTTAATACATATATTTCAACATTCAAGCCCATACTTATGTCAAACCACAATTCCACATTTACATCAATATGTTAGACTCCCTACTTCTTTAAGTACAATTATATCGAAATCCACCACCATCAAAGACTTATTCTTTCCACAATAAAGCTCTTATCTTCTTCTTTTTTCAATTCAGGTGGCTTTTAGTATTACTTTTCAACATCGTGCACCTTTATCCTTATTTTCTCAGTTCCACTCAAAAGCCCAACCAACCACCCCACACTTTAACTTTTACATATTTTATCACAATTCAAGTGCTTATAGAGGTGATAAGGTTCAAATAGATGGACAATTCAAAAATTGGGTAAGGCTTGTAATGTGGTTCCCAAAGAAAATAGGATTAAAGGCTCAAAGGAGTAAACTATAGTATATAACAATTAGGTGGGTAGAACATGTATAGCTATGGTTCAACAAAGAAATGCCTATATAACTTCCTAGACCAAATAAGACTACCATTTCGCTTTGCAAACACACATGGAAAGTTATAGGCGTTAAATGTTAGCACAGAATATACAAAGTCTCACTCACACATGGCACATGACTCAATCCAGTTTGGATCAACAGACACTCCGCTCA
The DNA here is from genome assembly GCA_005239505.1 of Nicotiana paniculata. NCBI lineage: Eukaryota > Viridiplantae > Streptophyta > Magnoliopsida > Solanales > Solanaceae > Nicotiana > Nicotiana paniculata. Next base: position 15,010 of record ML361505.1, read on the forward strand.
GGGTAGTTAAGCCAAATCAAGAACACACATTTTAAGGCTTTCTCGCTAGAGTTAACTAATGAGCCTAAGTGTCACACTAAAATAATCTATATTCAAGGCACCATGGAGTTAAGGGGTCCTATTTAAATTCTTTCCCTCTCCCATAAGTTCCTAACTAAAAATTAAAAAAAAACTAACTACACCCGGTTCAAATAAAAACCCTTGGAAAAGAACCGTGGTTTGAAGAAAAACCAAGGGGGAGTTGATACACTACTACAAAATCAAAATCTTTTTTTTTTGACTTTAGTCCCTCAAGAAACCCGTCGAGTGGTGTCCATCGTCGGGCCAAGTCGAAGTTAACTTAACAAACTAAACTACCAATCAAATATATACATATACAAAAACAACATACACATCATTCCCCACCCCACACTTAAAAAAATTGGCATGTCCCCATATCAAATAAATTAAAGTAGCGTAAGGTAAGGGTATTTCCCTGGTACTCAGTCCTGGTCGGAGACAGTGCCAGGATCGAGGTGACAAGATCGTCCTAGCGCCTTCAGCCAGCACATAATATTCTTTTCAGACTTTTCACTTTGAGTAGCCAGAGCATCAACTCTAGTACCCAGGTCAGTGACCGAAGTGTGCAACCCTTCCATTTCCTGCTCCAGAGCTGTCAGACGGGTACTCTGGCAGGCCTGAGATGAGCCTGCCACATCAGAAATCTGCACCTATGGGGTTGATGCATGCATTCCCCCCTCCTAACCATCATCATTATCATCCGACTCCTCCGAGTCTTCATCATGAGAAGCTCCAGGTGCCACCGAGTCCTTCCCGACGGTTACTTTGCTTGCCTGGAACGCAGCTTCCTTTGGCACCATCCCATCCATGTTGGGGTTTTCAGAAACTCTTATCACTCTGCATAATTTGGTGAGTAGAGAAGGAAAGTAGAATCCATACTTCTTCTCGGTTGAGCGGATGAACATTTCTTCCTGGATAAGCCGGGCCACACCGAAATCGTGACCATTCACGAAACACCATATCATTTTTTATCTTGGCCTATTTACATCAGTGGTGTTGCTCGATGGTAGCAGACGACTGTTGATGACGGTAAGTCAACACTTTGCCTCCCAAGTGAGGGATGATGAGTTCAGGATGCTCCCAGGTGTAATCCATACTAAGTCCTTGCCGGGTACACAAATGCTTTGAACGAATAGTGTTTACCTTGAAAATGGTAATTACAATTATATTTGATTTTGTGGTTCTAAAAATACGTGATCTATTCTAACACCGTTTATTTAGGCAATAAATGCTAAGTGAGAGGTGATAAAATAAAATAAAAGCGACGATAACAAGATTATGCAAACCGAGCAACGAAGAGACAGGGTGTCCAGGTCGGTCTGAACGTATCTCAAGGTCGAGCTCGGGGACTCGATAACTAGCAGTCGAGAGTGATACGACAGTATCGAAGGCCCCTAGGACAACCCCTTTTATGATCAACAATGAGCAATGAATGTAGAACAATTAATGAACAAAAAATGAAACACAACAAACCAATAAGACAATTTGTAAAGAATATTTGAGTTAGAGGGCAGAGAATGTTCTTAGTCTTGTGTATTGAGTATCATGTGTGTTACAAAGTGACAAGGGTCCCCTTTATATATGAGGGGAAATCCCAATATAGTATATGTGTAATTAATGCAAAGAGAGATGGATGGTACAACCATTTAATGCCACAGTACGAGCTTGTACTATTTTGTGTATTTTGTCAGGTTTAACCACGTGCTCTTTGGGAATTTTCTGCCTTTCCACGTCGATCTTCGACTTGCACTTCCTTGAGATCGAGGGCCTTCGATATGCCCCCTCGATGCCAAAACTCGAACCTTCGAGCCTTCTGAGCGTCGTAATGGCCGCAAAATTGGGCTCTCCAATTTTAGCCGTATACAGATAGTCCCCGCGTTTCTTAGAAAGAAGAGATAAGAACAGTATTGACTTTTTCCTTTTCGACATTCCTATTATTACGTCATTCCATTCAGAGCATTAAACGACGTGACATAAAAAGCTGCACAGAGGTCGCTGTCAAAACAATTCTCGAGAAGCCCATGAACCGTCATAGGTTCGACCCTTCCGCTTCAAGCATGCCCAAAGGGCCTCTATAAATGCTACAATCTCTTGACTTTTCATAGTTTTGCATCTTCTTCATCTTCTCCAAACCTTCATATTTTAACTAAGTGCTTTCCATTTTTATCTTCTACCTGTGTACGTTTTTTCGTCTTCTCTCTTCAAAACTCGATTGTTATCATGGCAAAAACTTCAAAAACGGTTCCACAAAAAGAGGGAGCCGCTTCTTCATCACGCCCATCCAAGGTCAAGTAAAAAACTCCTCCTACCATCGAGCAATGCATCCCTGTCCCTTTCGATACCATTTCTGACTTCACTATAGAAAAAACCCCTTCTACACCGGGCCAATGCGAGCCCGTGTCCCGATACATAAGTGTAGTAATGAATATAGAGAGGGTAAAACTTGACTGCCGCTGGGGGGAAGCGGCCCGAGTAGAGATCCCTACGACTGACAAAATCATAGTCACGCACAAGGTTGGCTTTTTCAGTGTATATACATACCCCTTCACCTTAGGCCCCGTAGATTCTTCTTCCCCACCGATTGACTCGGTGATTCTTGATTTTTGCCGTCAATACCGAGTGACACTCGGTCAGATCAATCCTTCTTTTTGGAGGATCATATACATGTTTTGACATATTTCCATTATGGTCGAGGGAATGATTTTTACCCTCGACCATCTGATCAGATTGTACAGCCCTCACCTCTTCCACGGGGGCATAATTAAACTTCACCGCCAATCCGCCAAGGCGTTCCTCGCCTGTATCGACGAGGACAAAGATCGGGGATGGATGAGCCGATTCGTCAGAGTCAGAACTTCGGACGTCATCCCCTACGATAGACTGTCGTTTTTGGAGGAATGGAATATGAAGCGTAAGTATCCCAATGTTAATTATGCTTTACCACCTCTTTTTTCTTTCTACCGGTTCTGAATACTCTGTTCTTCGACTGTGTAGCCACTCTCTAGTTCCCCGGCGCGATCTAGGACCTTCCGGGGTGGATCAGGATTTTGGACTCTGCCTTCCCATATAACAAACGCGTATGGCGTGAGCTGGCTAAGACAAGGTGGAAGGAAAAGAACCACGGTATGCTTTTGTTACTATTGTTTTCTCATTCTTTGTAAGAACTTTTGATGATGATCTTTTTGAATATAACACGTTAGTGCAAGCCTCGGTAAAGGCGTATTGATGAGACCACCCCCACATAGTGAGGAAGAGGATCTGAAGGCCACCAAGGATAAGAAAAGGAAGAAAGAGGCCTCGGCGGAGTCTCCAAAATCAAAAAGGATAAAGCCTCGGAAACCCAAAACCGATGCCACGGTCTAGTCCTTGACGGCCGTTGAGAGTCTACGGGCCAAGGAAGAAAGTGATGATGCCTTCCCTTTGGTACAAAGGGCAAAATGAAGCGTCGATGCTTCAAAAGTTGTTGGGAGGTCGTCTGATGAGTTAGAGGCGTCCAATGCAGATCCGTCGTGCGTAGAGGAGACCCTCGAGGAGGGTTTGGGTGCAGTCCCCGAGACGTTCATCGTACATGGCACAGTCCGTGTTGAGGAGCTCAAGAGGTTTTCTACTGGAGCTTTTCGGGATTGGGAAGAAACCTTGATAGAGGCTGATGTCGCCGAGGGATTTCACTCGGGCCCGTCATTTTCTCCAGGGGAGATACGGGATTCTCAAGTTAGGGGTGTTCCCGGTCTAGAGCCTCTTGTGGAGAGGATGATGCATTTAGAGACTATTTCGAGGGGGTAGATGAGGAGACCGATGTTGATGCCCCAGTTGCTCTCGAGGAAGCCGAGAGGCTCCAAAAGTAGGTGATTTTTGAGAACTAATATGCTGTTCTTTGATTTTCTATTCTTGTTTTCTAATTTCTCTTCTCTGTGCTGCAGGTCAAGAAGCTGTATGACCAAGCCTTCTCCAAGATGCAAGATGAGTTGACCCATCGTGGAGAGGAGCTTGAGAATCTCATGTCGGAGTCTGTCGAGCTGGAGGCTTTATGCGCTCAAAAAGAGGAGGAATTAACCAACCTCCGGGCAAGCTTGGAGAGAGCACTTCGGGAGAGGGCCGACTTCATCGAACAGGTATGCCGGTACCCACAATTTACTTTTAGTTTCAATGTTTCGTGCTAATTGACTTATTTTCTTCTTTTCAGATTAGGCAAAAGGACGCCCTGGTAGAGCTGCTTCAACAGGAGGTTGCAGCCAAGGATGCCGAAATCATAGAGCTAGCTCGGCTGAATGATGTCGCAGTTTTGGATAGGGCGGCGCTTCGGGGGAAGCTATCCTTGGTTCAAGACCTTCTTTGAGGCGCTCAGGAGGAGGTTGTTGCACTATCTATAGCCAAATCTGAGGCTAATGAATACGTCTCCTCATACAAGCGAGATGCTGCTGCTGCGAATGATCGGGCTAGGAAGATATCCGAGAAGGCCGAGTTAAAGCTGGCTCGGGCGGTTCCCTATGCCCACATTCAAGCCAGGAGGCATGATCTCGAGGAAGCGAGCGCTAAGGGCATCGATCTCTCTACCAAGATCAAAGAAGCCAGGGCCCTGGAGGAAGAATCAGAGATGTCGACCACGTCGGACGAGGGTTCTGGAAGCGGCTCGGATAGCTGCAAAGGCGAAGAGTAGATTCTTCTGTTATTTTGCTTTTTTGTCTTTCTGTATATGGGACCCTCGAGGGAAATTTTGTAGAAACATCTTTGTAAATGCATTTTTTGAAATGAAACACCTTGTTGTTACATACCTTCGAACTTTGTTCTGCAATGTTTGCGCAAAATTTAACTTTCAAGCTTCGACCTTTAGCCCTTCGGAACCCGTACATGCAATAAAGGATCCCCTCGAGATCGGACGCCTTCTCGAGGTTAGGTCAGCTTGGGAACTTTGATATCTCGAACACTGTGCGACAATGTCATTTATGTGATATGACCGCGAAGTGACTGAGGTGGCCCCACTGGTACACTTCCAAATGTTATGAAAACTTTGCCAAAATTAAATGGCTTTCAAAGTAGTTGAATGGCCACCACTTTCTTTATATATATTCTTTCTTCCTCTTCATTGTAAGTCTTGCGACTTTGCAAAACTAACTTTTCTCTCAACGTTCTCTTCATTTTCTCTTCTTGCGACCTGTTTTCATCTATTCCCTTTTACCTTTGTTTGAGTAGCTATGGCTTACGTGCCCGAATCTGTTCACCAAGAAGAGGGAAATTCTTCCTTTGCTCCTAGCCTGGCCGGTAGTACACTGCCGGCGTATGGTGAGTTGACCTCGTACTGCTTTTATCTGAAGAAAGACTTTGCACTAGAGAAACCCTTCTATGCCTCGGGCCATCGAGAGCACGCTTCGAAGTTCATTCGATTGATAGAAGAAAACCACTTCGAGGCTGTGAGGAGAGACTGCGGGTGGGGGGAAAATGTGGTGTTGCAGATACCTTCTCGAGAAGAGAACATCATGACTTACATAGAGGGATTCTTGATCGTGTATACGTACCCATTTACAATAGGCCCCCTCCACCGACTTGTGCTCGAATTCTGCAGAATGTACCAAGTCACCCTGGCTTAGATTCATCCGTCCTATTGTCAGATAGTGCTGATGATGAGGTATTTTACCGAAAAGGCTGATCTCGATTTTACCCTCAGCCACATTATTATATTATATCGGCCTCAGCATTGTCGAGGCATTATTGCGTTACGATGCCGGTTCACCAGGCCTTTCATTGCCAGCAATGATGAGGACCGAAATAGAGGATCGATGAGTCAGTTTTTTTTTAGAGAGGACCATCGATATCATTCCAGCGGAGTTCCTGCCATTTCCCCAAAAAATGGAACTTCAAACGTAAGTGCCACGTCGTACCTTAGTGTCTTTTGCTCTCATTGATTTATTAGAGTGTTTCTTTTTCTCTTTTAGTGGTCCCGTGGGTGCCGGGGGAGGTTCGCGATCTTGTGGACTGACTCGGAGGATGGCATCTTCCTCAACATATGACTAACGCAAGTGGTGTGATCTGTCGAATGGCATATGGGAGGCAAAGCACCACGGTATGAGCTGCGTGGTTGCCCTTTTGATGAATGTTTCCTTTTGTGTTTACTAACTCTACCACTGCAGGTGTTGGTAAGTTTTCCGAAATGAGACCGTGCCCCTTCGACGAGAGGGAAGGCCTAAGGGAGGACAATAAGCAAAAGAGATCCTCTACAAACGAGGACATTCTTAATGAGGCAAAGCTGATGTTTTATACGTCAATACCACATAAGAGGGGGGTGATTTTTCTGGTGTCCAATTTTTGGGTGCAGTCTCTATTGAAGAACCTGGTTCTTCTTGGTGTTCCAACTTCTACAGTTTGCGAAAAAGTAATTGCAGAATTTAAAGAACACAACAATTTTTACGTGGAAAACACCTGGCTCAAAAGGTGAAAAAACCACGACCTACTTCCTAGTAGGATTTCCCGAACTCTTCACATATCAATGAGCCAAACAGCATTTATAAAATAAACTATTTTGTAAACCGAAAGACTAACTCTATCCTTTGTGGCAAACTAGCCTCTAGCTATTTGCGACAAACTTCAAGTTAACTCTAACTTGAAAAATGTGTACCTATTACAATTGCTTCTAGATAAAGCTGAAAGATACAATATGTAATCACCTACTACAAACAACTAGACTCAAAAGACAACAGATGGAACTGGTTCTTCTAGTTGGTTAAAGTAGCTTTTGTAATCCACAAGGATTCTGCTTGCAAAATTGGTTTGGTAATTTTTCTTTCGTTTCTTGTTTCACTTCTGTGTTTGTGCGCTCATTCTTCAGCAGGAATGCTTCAACATTTTATAGAGTCAGTAGTTGAGATGTTGTTGTTCAGTTCTAGTGCAAATCTTCCTTGGTGGAAGAGTTTGAGTTTATCTCAACTTCCTTAATCTCGATTTGAGTTTTTCTCAACTTCCTTGATCTCAATTCTGTCCTACCTAAAATTGAACTCCATCTTCTTATCAATTAGCAACCTTTTCGCTTAGGAGATAAACTCTTAGTTCCCAGATAATGTTTATCTCATGTGCATGGACACTTCTCGTGACAATGGGTCTGTTTGGCTATGTTTTCCCTGATGGACCTGGTTCAACTGAGTTGGCATTTGTCAATCTTCAAAACCATGCAGTGACTTGATTTAACAAATTCCCCCTTTTTGATGATGACAAACTCTGAGCTTAACCCCGTAAATACTTCAATCCAACATAGACACTTTTATAGATTTAAGCATTCATTATAGAGAGACCAGGTTCATTAGGTTATAAATATCACAAAAATCTTTGAAATTTTGAAAAGCACATATCTTCTCCCTTTTGTCATCATCGAAAAGTTTCAAAATGATAAACTTATCAGCAGTATTAACAATTACTCATGGCCATTGAGGAAACTGTAGATGCAAATCATGAATTAATCATCAAAGGAAACCAATTGAATGTAATCTATTTAAGAAACTGAGACAAAATCAATAACCAAAAAGCAAAATTCATAAATTAGATAGCAGATCAGGAACCATACACAAAAATAATTAAAAACAGTCGCAACCATGAGCCAAACAGAAAACAAAAAGTAGAATAGAATTTAGACAGTCTTAAACTAGGTCATAGAAGGGTTTTTTGGAGGCACTAGACTCCTAAGGCTGGGAAGGGGCAGAGGAGGTTGTGGTCTTGGCTTGAATAAGGGAGAGCATTCGATGAAGAACACCCTCATTCTTCTCCTTTTCTTTGGCTAATTCAGCTTTGAGGGCATCCCGCTCAGCTTCAACCTCAATAAGGCGAGATTTCAAATGAAGGATCTCCGCATCCTTGATCTCACCTTCCTGCACAAGAGTCCTGGCCTTGCTATTAACAGGCAGTTTCCTGGATGAACCAGGTTCATCCTCAGGAATATTAACAATGTAGACACAGATCAACAGCGTATTCTTCCTAAAGTAGTCCTTAGCAATAGCCATTTCAGCTTTCTTCACTAGAACCTTGAAGTGAGCAAGTACACCAGTCAGGATAAACCCATAAGGTATAACATGTGCCTTGGTTCCATTCACAACCCTATCCAAGAGCTAGATGATGAAGGCAGGACAATTGATCTGTTTACCCCTGTACAAGCACTCCATGAGCGTGAGATCCATGTAGCTAGAAATGTGCCTTCGCCCTTACCTAGGCAGTAGAAATTTTATCACAAACTCGAAGAACAGTTTGTGTTGAGGCCTCATCTCACTCTTAAACACTGCCCTGGGCTCAAGTTCTTCCTCATTCTCACAGAAAAACTTGGTGATTTGAAGAGCTGAGGGCAAACCATCCAGATTAGGCCATCTTTGCCTAGTATAATCATTATAACCCTCAGAAGGGATATGCAGCACTTCCCCCAACTCCTTTGCATCAAACAAAATCTCAACCCCTTGAACCTTGGAGGATACCCTGCCATATTTGACAACTTCTTGGCCATAAATTCAACCAACTCATTCCTAGCCAACCTTCCCTCAAGGTGAAGAACCATGTCCTTCTACCCTTGAACATCCAAGGTATCCATCAGGAAAATCATCCCTGACTCCTCAAGGTCTCAAAACAGCTTCCCCTTCAAGATAGTACACTTTCCAAACATTGTAAATTTGTCAGTCTCCTCACCAGACACTTCCACTTCTTCTCCACTCCATTCCTCATCTTCAACCATCTTTACTTTCTTTGACTCAGACCTGGTCCGTTTTGCAATTGTTGAGGTTGTGGCAGACACAGATGCTGACTTCATGGAAGAAGCCTTAGCTTTCTTGGGTTTTGGTGTCTCAACCTCAACTGGTGCTGGTTGCTCCTCCTGATGGACTAGGTCCATCTCATCATCATCAACATGAACTGCCTCAACAGGATCTCCAACTTTTTCCCTTCCTTTGGCAGACTTCTTATTTTTGCTCTCTCTCAGAGCTTTTTCCAATTCTTTTTCTCCGTTCCTAACAGTGCTTCTAGTACCACGACTTTTTGGGGAAGAAGCATCAGCAAATGATGAAGCTTTCCTCTTCTTGGTTGGAACCGGGGTAGTAGCTTTCTTGGATTTTGGAGTTCTCCTCTTTTTGAGATTGTAGGACTCACCCAGCTTTTTCATCAACTCAGCCAACGTTTCCTCAATAGATGAACCAGGTTTATCTACTGCTTGTTGTAGACTTTCCAGTCCTGCTGCTGCTTCCCCTGAATTGATTCCCCCTAAAACTTTGACTCCTTCCTCAACAATCACAGGAGCGGGGCCACCAATATCCAGAGTGGCACCTTCCTTCCCAGATCCCCTTTCTGAACTCCCTTCTCCCTCTCTCTCAATGTTTATATTTTTCCTAATTTTTCTTCACCTATCCGGTACCTCTACATCCACTATCGACCCAATCAAGATAAAACTATTTTCAGCCATTTCAGTTGTAGACCCAACTTCAAGATTTCCCTTTTCAGTGTCATATGAACTTGGTGCTTCATCCTCATTTGCAGATTTGAAGGACTCACTAGAAGATTCAGAGTCTTGGACCTTGCTAGCTTGAAGTATCTCATTTAAATATCTGGCACGAGAACTAGAGGCAACTGTTTTCTTGCCAACATCTTTACTCTACATTTTCAGGGGGCTGGAGTGGGGCTAGGTGTAACGGCTGGGACTGATTTGGGTGAAGGAGTGGGTTCAGGGATAGGTTCAGGAATCGAAGGTTTTTAAGGGGTCGAAGACCTGGTTGGAGAATGTGAGATGTGTATCGATGGAGAATTAGAACTAGTGTCATCAAGAACGACCCCGTAATCAGGGGTGGTTGATGAAGATGAAGTAGGGGGTGGTGAAAAATACATTGTTATGAAGATTTGGGGAGAGAAGAATGTTGATCACTTTACTATGAGAGGAATGATGAACTTGGTTTGACGGTTATGCTTTTGAAGAGGGAAGGTAATGATGGCCTTTTAAAGATGTGGTTATTAATTGTACAACGGGCATAATTCTTGGTCAAGTGGGAGTCTAATCGTTGTAGGAGTGTCAGTGTTTAGACGGTTATGACTCCCCAAATCTAGGCTAATTAAGGTTCGATGAGACTCTTTGAAACGGGTTCATTTTGGGATAAGTACTAATAATTTGAAATGAACCAAATATAGAGAGAGTCCTGCTCATTTGTGACTATAATTATTTCAATAAGTGTATGGTGATGAGCACGTACCTTGTCAGTCAGATGAACCAGAAGCGATGAACCAGGTTCATCGTGTTATAGTCTTTAATTTGCCTCAATTTACAAAGATAGAAAAACATCATTAGTATCCAGGGAATCATATTAATACATGGCAAAAGAGTATGGCAGTAAAGTCATGATACTGAGAAATTATTAGTCTGGTTAGCTACCTATTTTAGTGTTTCTAGCCAAAAAAAAATCCATTTTTTCTTTTCAATTAGGTGATCTTAATCATCCCTAATTCTAGCATGTTTCTCTCAAAATGCTCCCTACTTAGTGCTTTAGTGAAAATGTCTGCAATTTGTTTGTCAGTAGCGCAGAATTCGATTGAGATCATTCCTTTTTCATAGTTATATCTTAGGAAATGGTGTCTGACATCTATGTGCTTGGTTCTCTTATGATGAACCGGGTTCTTCGTCATGTTAATTGCACTAGTGTTATAGGAACGCATCCAACCTCTATACAAAAATCCATGAGTTGTTGCTTGATCCATAGCAACTGATCACAACATAAGGTTGCAGCTACATATTCATCCTCAGCAGTAGACAGGGCTACTGATTTTTGTTTCTTGGTTTCCCAACACAAAAGGCAAGAGCCAAAAAAGTGAGCCATGCCTGAAGTACTCTTCCTGTCAACCAGGAAACCTGCATAATCTGCATCAGCATATCCTACAAGGTCGAAATTACTACCTTTAGGATACCAAAGAGTAGTGTCCTTCAGATATCTCAGAATTCTCTTCACTGCAGTTAGATGGGACTCCTTTGGATTTGCCTGAAATCTCGCACACAGTCCTACACTGAACACAATATCAGGTCTGTTGGCAGTGATATATAATAAAGACCCAATAATCCTTCTGTATAAATTTTGATCAACGGATGAACCAAGTTCATCCACATCTAATTTTGTATTTGTGGCTATGGGGGTGTCAATTTCTTTTGAGTCTTCCATTTTAAATCTTTTGAGCAATTCTTTCACATATTTTTGTTGATGGATCATTGTTCCATTTGAGTTTTGCTTGATTTCCAAGCCTAAAAAGAATTTTAGATCACCCATCATACTCATCTTAATCTCACTCCTCATAAGTTTAGCAAATTCCTTACTCAATTTGTCATAGGTTGCCCCAAATATGATATCATCCACATATATTTGCACAACCAGGAGATCTTGACCTTTTTCCTTTAAGAACAAGGTACTGTCAATTTTACCTCGTTTGTATCCATGTTCTAGTAGGAATTTCGATATCCACTCATACCATGCTCTTGGTGCTTGATTGAGTCCATACAAGGCCTTTTTAAGTTTGTATACATGGTCAGGTGTCTCCTTGCTTTCAAAACCTGGAGGTTGTTTGACAAATACTTCTTATTTTAGATAACCATTGAGCAAAGCACTCTTTACATCCATCTGATGGATGAGAGTGAATTCTATGTGATAGCAAAATGCTATCAGAAGTCTGATTGCCTCCAGTCTTGCCACAGGAGAAAAGGTCTCATCATAGTCAATTCACTCTTCTTGACTATATCCTTGGACAACCAGTCTGGCCTTATTTCTTGTAACAGTTCCATCCTCATCAAGTTTGTTCTTGAAGACCCACTTTGTGCCAATCACTGATTTGTCTAGTGGTCTGGATACCAAGTGCCATACTTGATTTCTTTAAAATTGATTCAGCTCTTCTTGCATGGCATTTACCCAGTCAGCATCCTGTAAGGCTTCAGCAATGTTCTTTGGTTCAATCAAGGATAGAAAGGCATCAAATGCACACAAATTTTTCAAGGAGGATCTTGTTTTGATTCCGGATGTCAAATCTGTTATGATGTTCTCAAGAGGATGAGAGTTTTGATATTTGTGTGGTTTGAGCACCAATTTTTCACTTCTAGATGATCCCTTGGTGTCTTGTTGTTGTGGAGGAGGATCATGGCCAAGGTCTAGAGTGATTTGTTGTTGAGTTCCCCCTATCATGTTGCTTGGGGTAGTTGGACCTGGTCCATCACCTGTTCCATCTTCCATATCTTCAATTTGTTCACTGCTTCTTACCAATCCAAGCTCCTCATCTTCTGGTTCCTGTCTCTCAGAAAGAGTGTTAGTTTTATCAAAACAACATGCACACTCTCCTCTACACACATAGTTCTTTTGTAATATACTTTATAAGCTTTTCTATGTGATGAATATCCCAAGAATACTCCCTCATCACTTCTGGGATAAAATTTACCTAGGGAATCTTTATCATTGTTGTGCACAAAGCACTTGCATCCAAAAGCCCTAAGGTGGTATATGTTGGGCTTTCTCCCTTTGAGTAATTCATAAGGATTTTTCTCTACCAGTGGTCTGGTCATGCATCTATTTATTATTTAGCATGCAATGTTTATTACTTCTGCCCAGAAGCTATAGGGTAGTTTGTTGGAAAGAAGCATGGTTCTAGCCATATCTTCAAGAGTTCTGTTCTTTTTTCAACAACCCCATTTTGTTGTGGGTTCTAGGGGCAGAAAAGTTGTGATTTATACCATGTTCATCACAGAATTCAGCAAACTTTGCATTCTCAAATTCAGTACCATGATCAGATATTATTGATGCTAGTTGATTTCCTAACTGTTTTTGAGTTTTTCTAACAAATGAAGTGAACATATCAAATGCTTCATCTTTAGATGTCAAAAATAAGGTCTAAGTGAACCTTGAGTAATCATCAACTAGCACCATTACATATTTCTTACCACCTCTTCTCAGAGTTCTCATAGGACCACATAAGTCCAGATGAACCAGTTCCAACGTCCTGGTGGTACTGACCATTTTCTTGCTTTTGATTGAGGATCTTACCTGCTTCCCCCTTGCACATGCCTCACAAACTTTGTCTTCCTTGAAATTAATGTTAGGAATCCCTACCAGTAAGTCCTTAGAGACTAATTTGTTAAGCTGATTTAGACTTACATGACCAAGTCTCTTGTGCCAAAGGAGGGGATCACTGTCCAACACACTTAAGCAAGTGAGTTCATTTTCTGATAGTGTGGACAAGTCTATGACATAGATGTTATTCATTCTTTTTCCCTGCAAAACAATCTTGTCAGTAAGAAGGTTAATCACAAAACATTTTGTGGAAGTGAAAGCAACTAGGTTACCTCTGTCACACAATTGTGATACACTGATCAGGCTATATTTCAATCTATCTATCAAATACACATGTTCAATGGAATGTGTGTCTTACTTACCTACCTTACCAATCCCGATAATTTCACCTTTATTTCCATTTCCAAAGGAGACATTTACTCCTTTGAGGTTTTCAAGTGAAAGGAACTGTTCCCTGTTATATGTTTTGAGCAGCCACTATCCAAGTACCAAATTTGGCTGCTTTCTCTCACTTGAACCTACAAAAAGAAATCAGGGGTTAGTCTTAAGAACCCAAACTAGTTTGGGTCCTTTTCTATGAGAGAAATGATGAATTAAGCTTTTTCTGGACCAATTTGGTAACCAGTTTTTTCTTTTAACAAAGCTCTCATTTCTTCGACTGACCTGCTCTTTTGCAGTACACTCAATTTTGTAATGACCAGCCTTACCACAGTGGGTGCAAATTTTCTCTCAGGGAGAGTGAGATACTTGCTTTTGGGATCCCACTTGGGAAATTGACTCCCAAAGCCAATTCCTCTCCGATTGCTACTATAACTTTCTTGAAGCCATGTCAAGGCATTAGAGGTTTTATTCCATTTGCAAGTTCGATCTAATTCATGTTTGACTTTACCAAGTTCTTCTTTAAGTGTCCTTATCTGTTCATCCTTAGTATACATCTTATCTTTTAGTTTTCCCACATTTTCTTCTAACATGATATGAGAATGAGCAACAGTCTTTTTACTAGTTCCTAGCTTTAATTTTAAAATTTTTGATTTTAGCTCTAGGATCTTAGTTTCAAGTGGATGAACCTGGTTCAACAAGGCATTGTTTTTCTTTTCAGATTCACTTACTCTTATTTCCAGGTTCATGCATTTTGCTTTTAGCATTGCACACTCTTTATTCTTTCTCTTTGGTTGTTTCTTCGGAATCATCCATGAAATCAAGTAGCAAATCAGAGAGTTTTTCTTTAGATAGGAACTTTATTTTGTTTTTAAGATGGGATATACTTACCTCTGGTTCTTCATATGATTCCTCATCAGATTCGCCAATTGCCATGAGCGCCTGTTCTTCATTCTCATTATCTTCTGATTCTTCATCTGAGCTTTCCCCCCAAGCAGCAACCATAGCTTTTGTTATGGTTTTCTTGGGTTGGACCAGTTCCTTCTTCCTGTTCCTTATTTCAAATCTCTCTTTTTTCTACTCCACTTCCCACTGAGGACAATTCTTGATATGGTGGTCAGTCTTTCCACACTTGTAACATCCCTCGTTGGTTGGCCTTTTTGGATCTTTTGCTTTGTTGTAGTTTCCATCTCTAGAGATGCCCTTCTTCCTTATGAGAAAGTTTCTGAATTCATTGGTAATCATGGCCATCTCGTCTTCCTCCAGATCTTCTCCCTCAGTGATTCTCAGTGCTAGACTCCTTTTCTTCTTTGGAGCATCCATTTTCATTGTCTGCCTTCTAAGTTTATAGGCAGTAAGGTTTCCAATTAGCTCGTCCATTCTGAGGGTTGCCATATTTTTGGATTCCTGGATAGCAGTGATTTTACTTTCCCAGGAAATTGGTAAGACTCTTGTCAGGATCTTCTCTACCTTGTCCTCTTCAAGAATGACTCTACCAAGAGACTTAAGTTCACTTGTCAAAGTTGTGAACCTTGTGTACATTTCTTGGATTGTCTCTCCTTCTTTCATAGTGAAGTTTTCATACTGAGAGTATAGTAGAGTACCTCTTGATCTTTTAACTTGAGGTGTTCCTTTGTGAGCTACTTGTAAGGTATCCCAGATTTCTTTGGCAGTGGTGCAACTTTGAATCCTACTATACTCGTCTGGACCTAGTCCACAAACTAGCCACTTTTTGGCCTTAGCATTTTTTCCCCATTTATTCAGATCCTCAGCAGTGCAATCAGCTCTACTTTTTGGTACATCTACTCCTTCAACAGTCTTCTTCATGGTGGCTAGAGGACCATCAGTGAATATGTCCCAAAGTTCATAGTCTTCTCCAATCAAGTGATCCTTCATCATATTCTTTCACCAGGAGTAATAATGGCCATTAAAGAGTGGTGGCCTTGCAGTTGATTGACCCTCCCAGATTCCAAGTGTTTCACTCATTTTGATCTTTTTCAAGGTGTTAGCCTTTACAAGGATAACCTGCTCTGATACCAATTGATGTTTTATACGTCAATACCACACAAGAGGGGGGGTGATTTCTATGGTGTCTAATTTTCGAGTGCAGTCTCTATAGAAGAACCTGGTTCTTCTTGGTCTTCCAACTTCTACAGTTTGCGGAAAAGTAATTTCAGAATTTGAAGAACTCAACAATTTTTACGTGGAAAACACCTGGCTCAAAAAGGTGAAAAATCCACGACCTACTTCCCAGTAGGATTTTCCCAAACTCTTCACTATATCAATGAACCAAACAACATTTACAAAATAAACTCTTTTGTAAACCTAAGGACTAACTCTAATCCCTTTGTGACAAACTAGCCTCTAGCTATTTGCGACAAACTTCAAGTTAACTCTAACTTGAACAGTGTGTACCTATTACAATTGCTTCTAGATAAAGATGAAAGATACAATATGTAATCACCTACTACAAATAACTAGACCCAAAAGACAACAGATGGAACTGGTTCTTCTAGTTGGTTCAAGTAGCTTTTGTATCACACACGGATTCTGCTTACAAAATTGCTTTGGTAATTTTGCTTTCAGTTCTTGTTTCACTTTTGCGTTTGTGCGTTCATTATTCATCAGGAATGCTTCAACATTTTATAGAGTTAGTAGTTGAGATGTTGTTGTTCAGTTCTAGTGCAACTCTTCCTTGCTGGAAGAGTTTGAGTTTATCTCAAATTCCTTGATCTCGATTCTGTCCTACCTAAAATCGAACTCCATATTCTTATCAATTTGCAACCTTTTATCTTAGGAGATAACCTCTTAGTTCCCAGATAATATTTATCTCCTGTGCATGGACGCTTCACATGCCAATGGGTCTATTTGACTATGTTTGCCCTGATGGACCTGGTTCAACAAGGTTGGCATTTGTTAATATTCAAAACCATGCAGTGACTTGATTCATTAGGGGCCTTCTCGTAGACATAAAGGATATGTCGTTGCTGAGGAGAGCTTTATATACGTAGGTCATTCGGTAGACATCAACTCTCCTCGGCAAGATGATTCCTATCTACGGCTCGAGCTGGGGGCCCTTCCGAGGTTGCTGATTCTGCTAGGCCTGAGACCTCTAATTTCGAAGAAGAGGTTCCCCAATAGGGAAAGAGAAATATTCCTCCACCTTCGTATGCTTCTGCCCTCGAAGTACCTTCGAGGGACAACCGGGACTAGGGACCGCCCGAACCAAGTGAGGTTTTGAGTGCGCATGCCCCTATTAAGAGCGGTTCAACTGGGACTGATGGGGCCAGGCTGGTAGATGCATGTTCAACTTTTGAGGAGGCTCAACAGCTCTGTTCCGAGGTGAGTTTTGATCGGCCTTGCTGGCTTTTATCTACGAATCTTCATTCTTTGAACTGAAGTTTCTCTTCTGTAGATTTTTGACAAACTCAAGCTCGAGCTGCTTCGCTGTGAGACCAGGTTGCAGGAAGCTTTGGGTAAGGATAAATCTATCAAGCTTCTTTGCAATAAGAAGACAAAAGAGTTGATACATCTTCGGGCGGAGATGCATCGGATTCAGAATCATCAAGGCAATCTCGAGCGTCAGGTATCCCTTACCCTAAAGGATCATGTGCTTCCTTTCTCATTTTTAGGAATTAATGCTTTGGTGATTCAGCTGCAGGGGAAGACATAAGTGTTGGAGCACCTTTGGGGAAAAGTCGGGCAAGTTAATTCCGAGTGCCAAATGTTGAAGGCGTAGATATGCATACATGTTGGACCCAAAAGAATGCTTTGGCTAAGGATGCTACCCTTGAGATACAACTTCATAATGCCCGAGAAGATAGCTCAATTCAGATGGGCAGGATTGCCAAGATCGAGACTGATCTTTTAAATCTGAAGGCCGAGGTCGTAGAGGCGCGGGCTAAAGCTGAAGAAGTTCGGGCTAAGGCCAATAAGAAGGAGGTCGTTTATTTAAAAGATGTTGTCGATGCTCGGGCTGAGCTGAGGGGAGATTTTGATAGAGAGAGGAGGGGTAATGAGTATGCCTGATGTAGGTCTCGGAGGGAGACGCTTGAAGAGATTTAGGCTAGGGGCTTTGATCTCTCGAAAAATATAAATCAAGCCAAGGCGGATGAGATCGACGCCAACTTTTTCCTTTCTTCTGGTGCCGATGCTGGTATTTGAAGGCTTCCGAGGGAGCTGGTCCCTAGAGTAGATTAGGTTTTCCTTCTTTGTTCTTTGTAAAAACTCCTGTAGGAGCGTTGTAAATGCATATTTGTAATGCACATACATATATGAAAGATTGTTTGTTTATTCTAATTTGTTTGTCTATAATTAGTCTGATGCATTGGACCTTGAGATGAAACCCTTGGGGTTATAAATAGGCCCCGAGTCTTTTTAGGCTGGCCCGTGGGCTCTTACACGTTTGGGTTGGTACGACCTTTAGTGTAGCTGGCGACTCAGGCTCTTACGTATTTGGCCCTCAGGCGCTTTAGTTAACCATTTCGGGCTCAGTCTCTAAGTCGGATTCGGATCGAGCTCATCGGTACTTAGGTTTTTAAATCAGCCTTTAGGCGTTTTGGGTCGGTACGATCTTTAGCTGGCAACTCGGGCTCTTACGCGCTAGGTTGGTAGGACCTTTAGTGTATCTGGCGACTTAGGATCTTACGCATTTGGCCCTTAGGAGCTTTAGTTAACCATTCCGGGCTCAGTCTCCGAGACGGATTCAACTCAAGCTCATTGGCCCTTAGGTTCTTAAATCATGCCTGAGGAATTTTGGGTCGGTACGACCTGTAGCTGGCGACTCGGGCTGTTACGCATTTGGCCCTTAGGAACTTTAGTTAACTATTTTGGGCTCAGTCTCCGAATCGGATTCGACTCAAGCTCATTGGCCCTTAGGTTTTTAAATCGGCCCTGAGGCATTTTGGGTCGGTACTACCTGTAGCTAGCGACTTGGGCTCTTACGCTTTAGGTCGATACGACCTTTAATGTAGCTGGCGACTTGGGCTCTTACGCTTTAGGTTGGTACGACCTTTAACCGATTCTTTTCGAAGTTCTTTCAAAGTAATTAGAGGCCTATGATTTTTTGGTGATAGTCGGACGTCTCCGAGTCGCTTTAGTTTGGCCGGAGCCTCATGACGGTGGTCATTTGTATTTGGCCGTAGCTTTTTAGTCCCCGAGTGAGATAGCCTCAGCATCTATATCAAGGGTATGCCTTTTTAGGGGTCTTATAAGTTCAATATATAGCCTTGACTTTGATATCGGGATTATGCATTTTTAAGGTCTTATGAGTGAGTACATGCCTTGCTTGAGGTCTTAGAGTTTTGATGTTGCCTCATGGAGGGCTTATGAGTTTTAAGTTGTTGGCCCTGAGGTCTTATGGCTTCGAGTTAGACAGCTTGATGAGCCGACAGTCGAGGGCAGTCCCCGAGTTGGAGTTGGTATTGCCTCATGGAGGGCTTATGTGCTTGAAGTTGCCGGCCCTGAGGTCTTATGGCTTCGAGTTTTTGGTGACTCGATGGGATGACTATCGAGGACAGTTCCCGAGTGGTCGGTGAATTTTGGGCCCTAGGGCCGCTTCTTGTAAAAAATAATAAAATTTTCTTACACGCGAAGTATTTTGATGATAAAAGATTCTTCTCCGATTACTTGGTACAAGTGTACATGTTTTTACCATCGAGGGTTCGATTGTTCTATGTGGACACGATTCATTGGACCGTTTGGTCCAGTACATCATTCTCCTGTCAAGACCCTCTTTAGCATTCTTTAGTGATCTCCCGGGGGGATGCCCCCCAGTATTTGAGGTTGATCGAAGAGAAGCCTTGAATACTTGGTGAGTTTTCCTTAGGTAGAATATGAGTGTTTCCTCATTAAAAGCCTCGTCGGTAAAACCCATTTGGGATAAAACCCGACGTGAGGAAAAAAAGGTCAACGCATGCTTTAAAACCTAAGGCCTTCGAGCTGGATGGTTCTCCGATTCTTTTCATTTGAACATTTGCACATAGGTTCGTGTAAAACGTGAAGCAAAGAGGGAGAGGGTTGTACCTTAACTGTGGTGGCGTTCAAGCCTCGATATGCTTTAGTTACTCGCTCCAAGGACGCGACACGGTCCTTTAATCACTTCTCGAGGATGCAGTTTGTGGTTGCTTACTCAGCTACTTGCTTGTTTTTTGGCTCCTTTGATGCACAAGGTGCCGGTGTCGGCGCTACGTCGTGCACTGCGAACATTTCTTTTGTCGAGTGTTGTTCCCCATATACCATTTTTATTCAATCCTTCATGGGGAACTTCATCATTTGATGAAGGATTGACAGTACCGCCCTCATACAGTGAATCCATGGCCTTCCGAGCAATGCGTTGTATCTCATGTCGCCTTCGATGACATGGAACTTGGTTTTTTCAGTGGTACCGGCCACGCCGACTGGGAGGGTGATTTCCCCTTTTGTTGTTTCGCTTGCCATGTTGAATCAGTTTAGGACACGGGAGGCGGGCACGATCTGGTCGAGTAAACCGAGTTTCTCTACCACCCTCGACCAGATTATGTTGGCAGAGCTACCTGGATCCACGAGCACACGTTTAATTTGAAATTTGTTCAAAAGAAAAGAAATCACCAGTGCGTCATTGTGAGGTTGAGACAAGGTCTCGATGTCCTCTTCGCTGAATGAAAGAGCATCTTCGGGCATGTAGCTTCGAGTTCGCTTTTCTCTGATAATAGATACTTTTGTTCATTTGAAAATGGGTCCCTGGTGGACGTCGGCTCCTCCGATAATCATGTGGATGACGTGATGTGGTTCTTCAGTTTCATTTTTCGTGTTTGTCTCTTTTTCCCGGAATTAGTTTTTGGATCGGTCACTGAGGAACTCTCGAAGGTTCCCCTTTCTAATTAGTCGAGCCACCTCTTCTCGAAGCTGTCTGCAGTCCTCGGTCCTATGGCCGTGCGTGCCATGAAATTTGCATATCAGGTTGGGGTTCCTTTGAGAAGGATCTGATAGTATGGGCCTTGGCCACCTGGTGTCTTTGATTTTACCTATGACCGATACTATATCTGAAACATCAATGTTGAATTGTACTCAGATAGACGGGGTGCTTCTATCGGCCCTACGTGCCTGTCGAAACTTGCTTTGTTTACTAGTCCCTAAGGAGGCCTCGGTCCATCCTTTGATCACTTCGAGGTATGTGACGCCTTGGGATATTTCTCTGATTCTCTATGTATGGTTGATACCTTTCTTTGTTCAGCCTTGGCTCTCTTTCGAGAAGCCTTGATTCCTTTGTTAAGACTTTGCTAGGATATTTGGTCGTCCTCGACCCTGATCTTCGATTGATACCTGTTGTGTACATCTGCCCACACCACGGCGGGGTACTCGATTAAGTTTTTCTTCAACTGCTTCTAAACTATCGAGCTTCGCTCATTCAAGCCCTGAGTGAAGGCTTGCACCGCCCAATCATCGGAGACCGGTGGTAATTCCATTTTTTCCAGTTGGAAGCGGGATACGAACTCCCTCAACGTCTCTTTCTCTCTTTGTTTGATTTTGAAGACATCAGATTTCCTTGTAACGACCTTGATGGCACCAACATATTCCTTTACAAAGGAGTCCGCCATCATGGTAAATGAATCTATCGAGTTCGGGGGCAGGTTATGATACCACATCATGGCCCTTTTGGATAGTGTTTCTCCGAATTTCTTCAACAGAACTGATTCAATCTCGTCACCTCTCAAGTCGTTCCCTTTCACAACACAAGTGTAGGCAGTAAAGTGCTCATTGGGGTCCGAGGTCTCGTTGTATTTAGGGAGATCGGGCATTCTGAATTTCTTCGGGATGGGCTTCGGAGCGCACTTGATGGGAATATATTTTGCACGAACTTTTTTAATCTACACCCTTAAGAATCGGCGGTGCGCCCCGGATCTGAACGACCCTCGAGTTATAAGTCTCCACCTTTTTATCGTTGGCTTCTATCTTCTTTTCGCCTGATTTGATCCTTTTAGTGAGGTCCTCGAGCATCTTTACAATAGCAGGGTCGGCTGCTGACCCGTTGTTGCTTGAGCTCTCCGGTGCCTTTTAACCTCGAGGAGCAGTTTCCGGTGGTGCTGTGCTTGGAGTTTTTTGATGGTTTTGCAGCTGAGCAATGGCCACTTGTTGTGCTTGCAACCTCTCAAAAATGACGTGAAGGCTGACTTCTATCTACCTTTGAGTAGGGGCTCTCTATGCTTCACGACGGTCTCTTTCGTGTACACTTCCGTCTGTATTAGAGCTTATATCGACATGTTGAGCATTGCGCGAGCCTTCATCGATGGGGATTTTCATTGGTACCCCTTCAGGATTTTGTGGTGGTACACCTGTACTTGAAGTCGATGCATCGTTCTCTCCATGATCCTTAGGGCCGTTATTTTCATGTGCATTCACTGAGTTAGACATCTTCTGACCTGAAATTTAAGATTCTTGGACAAGAAAAAGTGTAAAGAATAACTTGTGTTTTTAGAAAACCAGCACTAAAACAATCACTATTACTTTTAGCCCCACGATGGGCGCCAAACTGTTTACCTTGAAAATGGTAATTACAACTATATTTGATTTTGTGGTTCTAAGAATACGTGATCTATGCTAACACCGGTTATTTAGGCAATAGATGCTAAGTGAGAGGTGAGAAAACGAAATAAAAGCGAGGATAACAAGATTATGCAAATCGAGCAGCGAAGAGAGAGGGTCTTGAGGTTGTCTGAATATATCTCAAGGTCGAGCTCGGGGACTCGATAACGGGCAGTCAAGAGTGATTCGATAGTATCAAAAGCCCCTAGTAGTCCCCTTTTATGATCAATAATGAGCAATGAACGTAGAATAATTAATGAACAACAAATGAATGAAAATAAATCAATAAGACAATTTGTAAAGATTATTTGAGTTAGAGGGCAGAAAATGTTCTTAGTCTTGTGTATTGAGTATCATGTGTGTTACAAAGTGACAAGGGTACCCTTTATATATGAGGGGGAATCCCAACATAGTACATGTTTAATTAATGCAAAGAGAGATGGTTGGTACAGCCATTTAATGCTACGATACGGGCTTGTACTATTTTGTGTATTTTGTCAGCTTTAACCACGTGCCCTTTGGGAATTTCCCGCCTTTCCACATCGATCTTCTACTTGTACTGCCTCGAGATCTAGGGCCTTTTATATTCCCCCTCGATGCCAAAACTTGAACCTTCGAGCCTTCTGAGCGTCGTAACGACCGTAAAATTGGGCTCTCCGATTTTAGCCGTATACAAATAGGTTCCAAGTGACAGGATGTTGCTGGTATGTCTGGTAAAAATCTTTAACCCTCTCGAAAGCTAGCAACCTATACACTCTTCTGATGGCTTCTAGTGAAGCATTCACCCTGGTTTGGCGCATTGTGACAACCCGATTCTTATGTTTGGGGAAATTAGCATAGAATTCTCGAACAAGCATCATAATTCCATCCTCCGGCTCCTCAAAGAAGATTTTGAGCTAGCGCCTCATCAACTCATGGTACATGTTTGGGCTTTCCACCTGGAGAGCCTCCCTATCAGTGGATCTTTCAACCACAGGCTTCTTTGACGCCTTCTCACTAAACCTCTCCTGGGCTTTTCTTGACACAAACCGGCTACTGTCAAACTGGCTCGAGCTAGCCTGTGTCCGAGCTCTAGAAGAACCTCGTGGTCCACTGGCCGAGGATCCTGTGGGACGTCTCTTCCTGGAGGGATTCATGATACCTGACAAAATAAGTGCCAATATTAGTAAGGGTGTGAATTATGTGAACCCAGGGCGGTTACTCAGAGTTCACTCGCACCATGGTCACAATAGCATTTAAAGCTCATTGGGGCAATTCAACAAACACCTAATGTGCATATGGCTACAATTTAGCACAAATAACCCCATGGAGTTAAAAATCCTCCCAAATCAACTACAATGGCCTCACACGCCCATTTCTACCACCATCTACCTTTAAAATAAGAAAGTCATGATTTCACCTACCCGTTCTATTCACTAGCAACTAAAAAGAAGAAATTTTTACTTTAAAATCTCTACAAAAATCTGAAAAATAAAACTTACAAAAGAAAGAAATTAAGAAAGAACGGAGAAGTTATGACTTACTTGAGATCCTGGAAACGATGGAGGTGAGAGCTTGTTAATGGAGGAACAGCAAGAATGAGAGCTTTTGGTGAGAGGAGGATGATGGGGAAAGGGGGCGTGTGTTTAGGGATTTTGAGGGGGGGGGGGGGGGGGGGAGAGAGTTAGATTAGGAGAAGGGGAAAGGGAATGGGGAAAGTGGGAGGTGTGGGCGGGTGGGGTGGAGTGTTTTATTTTTAGTGGGGTTTAGGAAAATAAAATAAAATATAAAAAAATACTTATCTGACGATTTGCCCCGACTGCGCCCAGCTCCGTGGTCGCGGACGCTGACAGATTACTGTTGAAACACCGCGCCCGATCCGCGGTTGGGACCGCTCTCGCGGTGACCAAAACAGTGCCCTGTGAAATCTCTGCGCCCAGCCCGCGGTCGCGGACCTGGGACAGATATTCCCTTAATCACCGCGGTCGCGGTTCGGCACTCCGTAATTTTTTTATGTTTTCTTTAATTTTTACCTCTCCGGGGTTAGCTTTTGACCCTAACTCCTCCTGATGTGCACAAATATTTCCCTTCACACTAATAGCCTTGTTAGTATCATTCACATCAAATACAACAACAAAATAAAAGAAAAACAAAAGAAGATCATGGGTTGCCTCCCAAGAAGCGCTTGATTTAACGTCGCGGCATGACAAATTACAACAAACCATGGGTTGCCTCCCAAGAAGCGCTTGATTTAACGTCGCGGCATGACAAATTACAACAAACCATGGGTTGCCTCCCAGGATGCACCTGATTTAACGTCGCGGCACGACGCAGGCTCTAATCATCACTCTTCATTTGTGTACTGGGTCTCTTCCAAAGTTATTATCACTCTATCCCCTTTTTCTTTGGCCATTCCAAGGTAATGTTTCAATCTCTGCCCATTCACCGTGAACTTGTTTGTCCCATCTTCTGATTCAATCTCCACAGCTCCACTTGAGAACATTTGCACCACTATGAAGGGTGCTGACCATCAGGAGTTCAACTTACCCGAAAACAACCTCAATCTTGAGTTATATAGCAACACTAGATCTCCGGGTTTGAAGTTCCGATCCAAGATGTGCTTATCATGCATCAGTTTCATCCTTTCTTTGTATAGTCTAGCACTTTTGAATGACTGGAACCTGAATTCCTTCAGCTCATGTAACCCAGTGACTCTGTTGGTGCCCGTTGTCTCCATATCTAAATTCAACTGTCGCAATTCCTATAGTGCTTTATGTTCGAGCTCTACCGGAAGGTGTCATGCTTTTCCAAACACCCACTTGTATGCTAACATACCAATTGGAGTTTTGAAGGTTGTGAGGTATGCCCACAATGCATCATCTAGCTTCTTCACCCAATCGGTCCTTGTTGCATTCACTATTTTTGTAAGGACACTTTTAATCTCCCTATTGGACACTTCAACTTGCCCGCTTGTTTGTGGATGGTACGGCGAGTCTACCTTGTGGCGAACTCCATACTTCTCCAATAGGTGTGTGAACGCTCTATTGCAAAAATGAGAGTCACCATCACTGATTATAGCTCTTGGGGTGCCAAAACGTGTGAAGTGTTTTTCTTTAGGAAACTTGATAACCCCTTTTGCATCATTAGTTGGGAGAGCCAGCTCTTCGACCTACTTGGAGACATAGTCAACTGCAACCAATATATATTTATTACCGTATGAGCTGACGAATGGCCTCATGAAGTCGATCCCCCACATGTCAAACACCTCTACCTCTTGAATGGTGGTCATTGTCATCTCATGACGGAGGGATATGTTGCATGTCCGTTGTCATTCATCATAGCTTTTGACCCCAAGAATGGGCATCCTTGAACAGTGTAGACCAATACAATCCCAATTCCAACACCTTCGCTGCTGTCCGGATTCCTCCAAAATGTCCACCATATGGTGAAGCATGGAAAGCCTGCAAAACAGAAGGTTGATATTGCTGGGGGATACACCTCCGGATCATGTTATCAACACATATCTTAAACAGTAGAAATTCATCCCAATAATAAGCACGACAATCACGGAAGAACTTTTTCTTTTGAATTGAAGAGAGATCATAAGGTACAATACCGCTTGCTAAGTAATTAGCAATATCAGTATACCATGGTGCCTCCTCCATTGTCACAGCAAGGAACTGCTCATCCGAAAATATCTTAGTGATATCTTCAACCTCCATTCTCTTTTCTGCTCCTTCCAACCTCGAGAGGTGGTCCGCCACTTGGTTGTCCGTCCCCTTTCTGGCACGGATTTCCAGGTTGGATTCTTGTAGCAACAGAACCCAGTGAATCAAGCGTGGCTTTGAATCCTTCTTTTCTATCAAGTATCTAATTGCTGCATGGTCAGTATAAACAATAACTTTTGAGCCAATTAAGTACGACATGAATTAGTCGAAGGAAAATAATACAGTGAGCATTTCCTTTTCCGTAACAGTGTAGTTCAGTTGTACACCACCAAGCGTCATGCTTGCATAGTAAATTGGGTGCATCATCTTATCCTTGGGCTACCCCAAAATTGCTCATATAGCATAATCACTGGTTTCGCACATAAGCTCGAATGGTTGCTACCAGTTGGGTGCAACAAAGATGGGTGCAGTCACCAATCTCTTCTTCAGCTCCTCAAATGCTAACCTGCAATCATCAGAAAACACAAAGGGCTGGGTTTTTTCAAGCAGCTTACATAAGGGTTTAGCAATCTTAGAAAAATCCTTAATGAACCGCCTATAGAATCCGGTGTGCCCAAGGAAACTTCTCACTGCCTTTATCAAAGTGGGTGATGGATGCTTCTCAATCACATCAACTTTGGCATGGTCGACTTCCATTCCCTTTTTGGACACTCTATGCCCCAACACTATTCCTTCTTGTACCATGAAATGGTATTTCTCCCAATTCAGCACCAGATTTGTCTCCACACATCTTTTGAGCACTCTCTTTAGGTTGTGAAGACAATCTTTGAATGAATCCCCCACTACGGAGAAATCATCCATAAATACTTCCATAATGTCCTCGACCATGTCAGGGAAAATGGCTAACATACACCGTTGGAATGTGGCCGGTGCATTGCAAAGTCCAAAGAGCATTCTCCGAAAGGCAAATATACCATACGGACAAGTGAAGGACATTTTCTCTCTATATTTCAGGGCTATTAAGATCTGATTATACCCCGAGTATCCATCCAAGAAATAGAAATGGGATCGTGCAGCTAACCTGTCCAACATCTGGTCAATGAAGGGCAAGGGGAAATGGTCCTTTCGGGTGGTTGCGTTTAGTTTCTGATAGTCCATGAAAATCCGACATCCTATGACTGTACGAGTTGAGATCAACTCATTATTTTCATTTTGTACAACCGTCATTCCTCCCTTTTTCGGCACACACTGGACAAGATTGACCCAATTGCTGTCAGAGATGGGGAAGATGATACCCGCATCCAACCACTTGATCACTTCCTTCTTTACTACTCCCTTCATATTTGGGTTCATCCATCGTTGATGTTCCCTGGAAGGTTTGTGCCCCTCTTACAGAAGAATCTTATGCATGCATAAGGCTGGACTGATACCCTTTATGTCTACCATGGTCCAACCAATGGCAGTCTTACATTCTTCCAATACCTACAATAATTGTTCTACCTACGCATCTAGCAAACCAGATGATATAATAACACTCAAAGTAGAATTGAGGCCCAAGAAAGCATACCTGGGGTGGGCTGGAAGCGATTTCAAGTCTAGCTGCGGTGGTTCCTCTATTGATGGCTTTGCAGGTGGTGTCACTCTCTCTTCTAAACGTAAGGACTCGAACTGAGGTTCCCTTTTCCAGAATCCTTGACCCTCGAGGGCCATGACCCACTCTGCCAACCCTTCACCATCCATTTCTTCTAAATTTCTTCTTAGGCTCCCAATGGATCTTTGACATTAAGGGTCTCATCCTCTTCTTGCAGTATCACATCCACAGCCTCCACTAGTGAGCAGTTTGCATATTCACTGCGTTTCCTCATGGATTGTTGAAAGTTGAATATTACTTCTTCATTGTTCAACCTCATTTTTAGTTCTCTAGTGTCACAATCAATCAATGCTCTCCCAGTGGATAAGAATTTCCTTCCCAAAATGATGGGTATCTCCTCATCTACTTGGCAGTCCAGAATAACAAAGTGTGCAGGGAATACAAATTTTCCCTCTTGCACCAGCACATCATCAAGAATTCCTATCAGTCTTTTAATCGTGCGATCAGCCAGTTGCAGCAGCATCGAGGTCGGCCTAGCTCTGCCAATGCCAAGTTTTGTATAGATTTCCAAGGGCATCAAGTTTATGCTGACTCCCAAGTCACACAATGCTTTTGCAAAAGCATAACTCCCAATAGTACACGGAATAGTGAAGCTACCTGGATCAGACATCTTTTGGGCCATAGGTCTTGTCACTACCGCGTTGCAGGTCTATGTCAGAGTTACAGTGGACAAGTCCTGGAAGTCAAATTTCTACGACATCAGGTCCTTCATCATCTTTGCATATCCTGGCATTTCCCTCAAAGCATCCATCAGGGGAATATTCAATTGAATCTGGCGAAGCATCTCCATAAATTTCCTGTATTGATCATCTTTTTTTTATTTTTCAATCTCTGAGGGAATGGTGAAGGAGTAACTCTTTGTCCACTGCTTGTTGGTTGTTCTTTATTGGAAGCTTGTGGCACAAGAGGTACTACTTGTTTTGAGACTTGTTCACCCTCTTTTGTCTTACCCTTGTCAACATGTGCTTGTTCAACTACCATTTCAGTGAATTCTTCTGATTCATCTGTCTCTAATGGAACTGGAGTGGCTGGCGTAGTCTCTCTTCTGGATTGAGCAACTTCTTGCTCTCTGTCTAAATTTCTCTCATTCCGGAGACTTACTGCCATTAATTTATTTGGGTTTTTCTCCTTTGGGTTAATATTTGTGTCTGCCAATAATGTTCCTTGGGGTCAGTTGTTTAAGGCCATGGACATCTGTCCCAGTTGAGTTTCAATGCCTTTAATTGCTGAGTCATGTGCTGCCAACTTCCCCTGCATCTTACCGTTTGTTCCAATGAGTTGCTGCGGCATGCCCCTAATTTCTACGATGTTGTTGTCTTGCTGTTGATGAGGTGGCTGATATTCCAGTTGTTGCTGGTGCTGTTGTTGATTGCCATGTTGCCTTTGATATGGCACCACTTGGCCTTATGGTCGTATACCTCCAGGTTGTGGCATATTGGGTCTGTACTGCTGGTTAGGTGCTGGCCCCCATTGTTGTCCTCCTTGCCTCTGACCCCCAAAATTATTAACATAGTTCATGTCCTCTCTGAAGCCCTGCTTATCACTCTCTCCACTCCTTGAGCACACATAAGACTGATTAATGAAAGGGGTACACAATCCTCCATTTGTTGTATCAACAAATCCATTTGTTGTATCAACAATATGCACTTGCTTTGTACCCATCTCATCAATCTTCTTTGTCAGTATACTCATCTAATTCATGAGTGTGGCTATGTTATTTGCATGTGAATTGTTTGGGTCAAGAGGGACAGAATTCACTATTGGTGTCAGGGTCGTACCAATCGTCATCCAACCTGAATTCTGAGTCATCTTATCGAGAAGAATCTTGCACTCTGTGAATGTCTTGCTCAGAAATGCACCCCCAGCTGAGGCTTCTACATTAGCTTTCAAATTGTCCGCCAAACCCATGTAGAATCTCTGGCCAAGCATCTGGTCTGGAATGCCATGGTGTTGACATTTCACTAGTATCCCTTTGAACCTTTTCCATATTTCCTGCAAGGTTTCGGTAGGTTTCTACTTGTACTGCAATATCTCATCAATCTGCCTTGCAGTCTTGTTGGGAGGATAGAACTTGTTTAGGAACTGCTTGACTAATTCCTCCCAAGTGGCAATGGAATTTTTTGGGAGCAAATTCAGCTAAGTCTGAGCCTCTCCAGTCACTGAGAACGGAAACAGTAGTAGCTTGATGGCTTTCAGGGTCACATTCGGTTTCCTTTGGGTCACACAAATTGACAAGAAATTTTTCAAGTGTTGTTGTGGGTCATCAATGTGTGACCCGGAAGACAGTCCCTTATTCTGCAACAAATGCAACATGTTATTGGTGATCTGGAATGTGTCCGCTTGTATCTAGGTCACAGCAATGGTGGTGGCCAGGTTGTCAGTAGTTGGTTGTGCCCAATCATAAAGAGCAGCTTTTGGCACAAGAGGTGCCACCACTCCATTATTCAGATCAACCCGGTTGTTCCGATTGTTTGCATCGACGTCATCCATATTGTCCATTTCAATTTCGAGTTGTTGTTTTTGTTTTGACTGTTTGTTCTTCTTGTTGGCACGGTTTAATGCCCTGAATATTTTCTCGGGGTCTGAGAGTCCTTCGAAAAGTTCACCAGTCCGCGAAGAGCTTCTAGGCATACACCTGAGTCATAGGAGAGTTGAAAGATGAGAATTTCAATGGAAAAGTTTATAACACCGTCGAAAATCGGTCTAAACTAAAAATCCTAGCAATTCTTATAAGTTGTAATAAATAACACTGTTAGCTCCCCGGCAATGGCTCCAAATTTGATCATGCCCTAGCCCTAAAAAGGAAAAGCGGTCGCTACAACTATAATCCGATCTATAAATCCGGAGTCGAATCTCACAGAGAACTAAGGTTTCGCTATAACTATTCAGTGTCACTAAGAAGACAAGCTCGAATAATTCTTAAGTTATAAATATTAAAATTCTTATATCTAACTAATTTACTAACAAAATAAGCAGTAAATTAACAACTAAAGATACTTAGAGTTGGAGACTAAATTAAGGAGGTCTAGAGTTCCCGCTATGTTCCCTGCAATTTCGCCTATGTATTCTCTACTGATCATGAGCACTTTAGGTGCCGTAATTTTCTCTCGAGCAACTACAACAATTTACTAGACATATTCTCTCGAACTACGCTAGTTGGCTTTATCTAGCCGCTCATTATGACCATGTCAAGGCTTTGTTAGTTCTAAACCTACATTTAAACCTGTTGTATTGATTTCTCACATATGTTAGGAGTGACGTTGTTCAACAACCACCTAAATATGTATCTTTTCTCAAGCAACACATAATAAATAGGCACAGTCAATCGATGGCCATTCAATCAACAGAAATAAGCACGTAGTTGAACAAATAGACAAATTCAAACGTTAAATTATATTAAAACATAACCATCAAAACCCTAGATTGAATGTTTAACTACTCATACTAAAACGAAACAAAGCAATAATATGGTTCATGATTCACAATTATAAGTAGAAAGAAGAAGAAGAAGAAGAAGAAGAAGAAGAAAAACTCTAAAGTATGGATTGATCTCCTCTCACTTGTCCTTGCCTCCAATTGAGTCTAAAAACAAGCCTAAACTGACTTTTGAGCGAGTTTTGGGTTCTTAAAGGGTTAGGTTAATTGCCAAGAATTTACACTTTAGCCCCTGAAGTTCTTCGTTGCTAAACCCCCGACTGCGGTCGCGGTCTCAACCGCGGTCGTTCACAACCTTTGTGTTTTGCGCCGCGTTCCATCGCGCCTAGGTCCGCGGTCGTTGACCTAGCTTTCACCGTTTTCTTTGCCTTTTCTTGCTCTTTTTCATCCGGGCTATCGTTGATTGGCCTTGTTTGTACATAATTGACTCCAAAACGCTCTTTATCTTCCTCCTAGCTCAGAGTTGCTCCTGCAAAACATAAAAAATCTCAATTAGAGCATTTTGTTTTCTTTTATCATTTAAACATCAATAAAGTATGGTTAATTTAGAATATAAATAGCATCTACATTGCATAATATAGGCTACTATCACTTACCTATATAATCATTAATAAAACAAAAGAAAAACAACTCTTTTCTTTCAAAAGTTCCATCTAATTATTCTTGCAAGAAATCTGTTAGGAAATGTATGAATAATCTGACTTAGTGTAATTGGAGTCTCTCCGATACAAAAGAAAAGAAAAAAAGTGAAAAAAAGTATGAACAATTTTTGAATAGGTAGGATTTTAAACTGTGAATCTTATGGTTCGTGTCATTTTTCCATCAGAAGACATTAATAAATTATGAGAAGTTACAATTAATTATGCATTACTTATTAACTAAGGTAAGTCAAGCGAAAAAAGAGTTGAGCTCCAAAAGGCGCGGGATACATGGTCTAGGCTTTATCCAAGAGTTAACTTCTTTTGGAACTCCGTATGTATGACTGCCTTCCCATCTTCCTATTTATTTTATTAGTTATGATTTTACCATTTGTTACTCTCATAACAAGCTTTGTATTTATCGTTCATTCGTTTGTATATGGAAAAGATATATTAGTGTGTTTGGAAAGCCATCCGGTAAATTGGAATTAGCATAATTATTAGGATAGTAATTATACAGCCTAAAAATTACACAGTCTTATAATTATGAGGAGTTGTTTGTTTGTCATAATGTAATTACAGTTAATTATAAGCATACTATTTGGTTCCACAAGTATAATTACATAATTAAATTAAATTTTAAATAAAATAATTATTGAAACTTAAAAGTTAATATAATAAATATATGCTTATAAGTGATTTTTTATAAATATAATTGATATTAGATTTTGTATTTAAGATGCATATTTTTTTCTTGAATATACAATAATTAGTAATCATATATTTATAACAAATATTATAAAAATAATTGATATATATTTTTCAAATTAATACTATTTAGTTTAATTAATTATAAAAACTAAAACGGAAAAGGGTTCAAAATGCCTCTAGACTATTGGAAAAGGTTTAAAAATACCCTTCATCTACCTATTGGACTAAAAATACCCCTCCATCCACTTTTTTGATTCACTTATGCCCTTTGACCGTTAGGTCAATGCTAAATTAAAAATAATATTTTTTTTTTAAACTAATGCACCAATAGTCCACTAATTTAGTAAAGTCTTCTTATTTATTTTTTTCAGTGTTTACAAAAAAAAAATCCGTTTTTACAAAAAAATATTTTTTTTCAGTTTGATAAAGCATTTTTTTGTAAAAACTGAAAAAAAAATGTTTTTAATAAAATATTTTAGTTTTTTAAAAACTGAAAAAAATATTTTCAACAAAATATTTTCGTTTTTGAAAATTCTTTCTTTTTTCAGTTGTTTTAAAGCATTTCGTTTTATTTTCAGTTTTCAGTTTTTTTTAAAGAAAAAAAAATCGCTTTGTTTAAAAAATCTGGAAAATATTATTTTTCAAAAACGAAAATATTTTGTTGAAAATATTTTTTTCAGTTTTTAAAAAACGAAAATATTTTATTATAAACATTTTTTTTTCTGTTTTTACAAAAAAAAAATCAGTTTTTACAAAAAAAAAATGCTTTCAAAAAACTGAAAAAAATGAAGAAAAAAAATTGTAAAAGCTGAAAAAAATAAGAGAAGACATTACTAAATTAGTGGAGTATTGGTGCATTAGTTTAAAAAAACAAAAATATTTTGCAAAATATTTTTTTTAAGTTTTACAAAAAGAATAATAATTATTTTTAATTTAGCATTGACCTAACGGTCAAAGAGCATAAGTGAACCAAAAAAGTGGATGAAGGGATATTTTTAGCTCAATAGGTGGATGAAGGGTATTTTTAAACCTTTTCCAATAATTTAGGGGCATTTTGAACCCTTTCCGAAACTAAAAATATATGTTTTGTAAGAACATCATAGAATGCATGTTTGATAAAATAAATTAATATTTATAAATATATGTGATGACCCGATAGGCCATCTTACGTTTTAGAACCTAATTCTGGGCTTTGAAGCCTTAAATACCTCATCTTATCCTTCCTCGATTTACGTGCACAGTCCAAGTATTTTTCGAGAAAGCTTTTATGTTAAAAATTGAGAAAATATGAAATTTGTGCCTTAAAATCCATTGAGTTGACTTCGGTCAACGTTTTGAGCAAACGGACCCAGATTCGTGTTTTGACGGTCCCGGTGGGTCTTTCTCGTGATTTGGGACTTGGGCGTATGCCCGGAATCGAATTCCGAAGTCCCTAACCCGAGTTATCGCACTTTGTTAAAATTGGAAAGTTAAAGACTTAATGACTTTGACATATTTGACCAATATTTGACTTTTTGGATATTGGATCCGTATTTTGGTTCTAGAACCCGGTATAGGTCCAATACTATATTTATGACTTGTCTGTCAAATTTGGTGAGAAACGGAGTTGGTTTGACATGATTCAGACGTCCGGTTGTGAAATTAGAAGTTCGTGAGTTTTCTTGAAAATTTCCTTTGATTTGATGCTAAATTCGTAGTTCTAGGTGTTATTTTGGCGATTTGGTTGCGCAAGCAAGTTCGTATGGTGTTTCTAGACTTGTGTGCATATTTGGTTTAGAGCCCTGTGGGCTCGAGTGAGTTTCAGATACGCTGCAGAGTAAAATTGGACTTAGAAACATTGCTTGTGTGTTTCAGTTTTGGTGCAGGCCTCTGATCTCGCATTTGCGAGCTCAAGTTTTGCATTTGCGACCTCTTATGGGT
The DNA here is from genome assembly GCA_005239505.1 of Nicotiana paniculata. NCBI lineage: Eukaryota > Viridiplantae > Streptophyta > Magnoliopsida > Solanales > Solanaceae > Nicotiana > Nicotiana paniculata. The sequence continues at coordinate 49,052 of ML361505.1, forward strand.
TCGCATTTACGAGCAACTCATTGCATTTGCGAAGAGTAGCTAGAGCACCTTAGGTTCGCATTTGCGAAGTGGGTCAGGAGGGTACAATGACTACAATTGCGAACAAACGGTCGCATTTGCGAAAGTTCAAAGTTCGCATTTGCGAAAAAACCATCGCAAATGCGATGATAACAGGAATGGAAGGGACTTCGCATTTGCGATTGTTTCTTCGCACTTGTGGGGATCACATTTGCGATTGTTTCTTCACATTTGCGGGGATCGCATTTGCAAACCCCAGGTCGCAAATGCGACGTCTGCAACTGACCAAATAGCAGAGAAAATGGGATTTTGGTTTCTCTCAAATTTTCAAACTTAGAAACTCTAGAGGCGATTTTTCAAAGAACCCTTCCTCCACAAATCATTGATAAGTGATTCTAAACTAGTTTCTTTTAATCTTTCATTTCATTTCCTAAGATTTCAACCTAAAATCTTGTGTTTTCATGATGAAAATTGGGGGTTTGGGTAGAATTAGGGATTTAGACCTCAAATTGAGGTCGGATTCCAAAATAAATTACATAACCGGGATCGGGGGTGAATGGGTAATTGATGTTTGGTTCGAATTTCGAGTTTGGACCAAGCGGGCCCGGGGATTGACTTTTATTAATCTTTTCAATAATGACCTAAATTGAATCCTTTGCAATTGTGGGTAGTTCCTAAGGCTTAATTTGAATCTTTTAGTTGGTAATTTGCTAGATTATATTGGTTTGGATGCTTGTTTGAAAGGCAAAGTTGTGATTGAGCTTTGAGTGGACCTTTGGAGCGAGGTCAGTGTCGTAGTTAACCTTGACTTGTGGGATTAGGACTTGTTTGTCAATTTGCTACCTGTTTAGATGTTGGGTACAACGTATATGTGAGATGACGAGTACTTATGCGTTGTTGTCGGGTTAAAGCATGTGGGGGGGGGGGACTTGTTCCTTGCGATTATTGCTTACTTTGATCATGTTAGTCATGCTTAGACTAGTTATTTGTTAAATTGATCGTCCTTACTGTGTTTATGGGCTTTTGTGATAATTGAGTATTGATTCCAGAGTTATTGGTATTGTGGAACCATTGTTGAAGTAAGGCTCGTTCTTATTGCTCTTATCTCTTTATTACTTGTTCATTGTTATGTGGTAAGGGAGAGTGTTAAAGCACGAAGGGTAATGTCGTGCCATATTGTGAGTGTTAATGCACGAAAGGTGATGTCGTGCCATGTTGTGAGTGTTAATGCATGATGGTGGTATCGTGTTATATTGTGAGTGTTAATGCATGAAGGTTGATGATGTGACATGTTATCAGAGTTAATGCACGAAGGATGATGTCGTGCCGTATCTATTGATTTATATTGAGAGTGAGAGTAAAATCACGACGGGTAATGCCGTGTTATATCATTGTTTCACTGTGAGGTTGAGAGAAAAAGCACGAAGGGTGATGCCGTGCAATTTTCTTCATTGTGCTTAATTGTTTTCACTAGTTAAGGGCATATTGTCTGTTCTGATTATCATCTCCGTCGTATCTTTCGTATCTTTTATCCCCTTTAGCATGTCCCCCTCCCAATAGTAAATGATTAGCTTTTATCTTGTACATATACTGTTATTTGCACAGGTTTATTATGTGAGTGTCCTGTCATAGCCTCGTCACTACTTTGTCCAGGTTAGGCTCGACACTTACGAGTACATGGGGTCGGTTGTACTCATACTACACTCTGCACTTCTTGTGCAGATTTTTGTACCGGCCCTAGCTAATCGTGAGGTTTAGCAGCTTGGACTTGCTTATCAGAGACTCAAGGTAGATCTGCTGGCGTCCGCAGACCTTGGAGTCCCTTTCTATTTTCCCTATTTTACTGTTTCTTCTCATTCAGAATAGTTGTATTTCTTTTAGACTGTTTGTAGAAAATCTTAGAAGCTCGTGAGTTGTGACTCTATATCCAAATTGTATCAGATATTATGGGCTTTATGTTATTCCGCATTTCCGTTTTAGCTTCTATTTATCTTAACTGATTCTGTTATTGAAATTGACTAAAATTGGATTAAACCCTAGGTGGAAATTCTGGGACGTGACAAGTTGTTATTAGAGCACTAGGTTTCCTAGGTCTCACAAGTCACGAGCATGCTTAGTAGAGTCTGGAGGATCGGTACAGAGACGTCTGTACTTATCTTCCAAAGGCTATGAAGTTTAGGAACAGATTTCACTTCTGTTCTTCTCTGTCGTGCGATTTTGTTTTCTCATTGCTAATTGAACTCTTCTACTCTTGTTCTTTTGCAGATGGCGAGAGCACGTACCGCATCTTCAGCTGAGCAGCAGCCAGATCCCCTAGTGGAAGCTCCTACGAGGGGCAGAGGTCGAGGCAGGGGAAGGGGCAGGGATCAGCACATAGCTCGAGCTGGAGCACCAGCAGTGGAGCCTCGGGTAGAGTTTGACGAGGAGGTTCCAGCCTAGACTGTTCCTGTCGAAGCACCTCAGGTCCCGGAGGAGTTCATCGCCACCCCAGTGCTTTAGGATGCTTTGGTCCGTTTGATGGGTCTTATGGAGAGTATGGCCCAGACCGGTACATTTCCCATGGCACCAACCGTCTCTCAGGGTACGGGAGGAGCACAGACTCCCGCTACTCACACTCCGGAGCAGATGGCTCCCTAGTATCAGACTCCAGCAGCTCAGCCAATCGGAGTAGTTCAGCCGGTTGTTGCGGCACAGGCTGGTGATGGACCAGCTGTGTCTTTTGAGGGCTTATTGAGATTGGACAAGTTCACCAAGATCTTTCCAGTTCACTTCAGTGGTGCACCTTCTGAGGACCCACAGGACTATCTTGATCGCTACCATGAGGTTCTGCGGAACATGGGAATAGTTTAGACCAATGGGGTCGATTTTGCTGTGTTTCAGATGACATGTTCCGCTAAGAGATGGTGGAAGGATTTTGTATCGACCAGACCAGCTGAGTCGCCTACTCTTACTTGGGACCAGTTCTCTCAGATACTTCTTGAGAAGTTCTTTCCTGTCACACTGAGAGAGGATTATCGCAGGCAGTTCGAGCGTCTCCGGCAGGGCAATATGTCCGTCACTCAGTATGACACCCGTTTTGTAGATCTGGCTCGTCATGCTATTCTTCTGCTTCCTGAGAGAGATAGGGTGAGGAGGTTTATTGAGGGACTTGCTCAACCTATCAAGTTGCAGACAGCCAAGGAGACCGGGAGTGATATTTCATTTCAGACGGCCGCCAATGTTGCTAGGAAAGTCGAGATGGTTCTTACACAGGGGGGAGGTCAGGGGTCTGACAAGAGGCCTTGTCATTCCGGTAGGTTTCGTGCCTCGTCTGGAGGCAGGGGTAATTTTGGTAGAGGCCATCCTCCCAGGCCGTTTCATTCAACACTCCAGGCATCCCACGGTGCTTCAGGTAGACGTGTCCCTCATATGCCTTACTTCGACCAGCTAGCCTACAGTGCACCACCAGATCCTATTAGTGCACCTCCGCTCCAGATTTTTCAAGGTGGCTACTCAGTTCGATAGGATCAGTTTCAGCGTCAGCAGTCACAGCAGCTGAGGTCCTGTTATACTTATGGTGATCCGAGGCACATTGCTAGATTTTTACCTCGTGCATCGAGCAGTTCACAGCATCAAGGTTCTCGTGCCATGATCCCGGCACTGGGTGCTTCACCGCCCGCTCAGGCAGCTAGCAGTAGGGGTCAGGAAGCCAGAGGTGGTGGTCAGACCGTTAGAGGTATATGTCAGGCCGCTAGAGGTAGAGGCCATCCAGCTAGGCGTCGTCCTAGAGATGTAGTTCAGAGTGGTGGGGCCCATCCCCGATGTTATGCCTTTCCAGCCAGGCATGAGACTGAGTCATCTGACGCTGTTATCACAGGTACTGTTTTAGTTTGCATTAGAGATGCTTTTGTTCTATTTGATCTGGGTTCTACTTACTCCTATGTGTCATCCTATTTTGCTTCATATTTGGTTATACCTCATGATTCTTTGAGTGCTCTTATGTATGTATACACACCTGTTGGAGACGGTATTGTTGTAGACCGCGTTTATCATTCGTGTGTGGTTACCATTGGGTTCCTTGAGACTAGTATAGACCTTCTACTTCTCGATATGGTCGATTGTGATATTATCTTGGATATGGATTGGTTGTCACCTTATCACGCTATATTGGATTGTCACGCCAAGACAGTGACCTTAGCCTTGTCGGGGTTGCCTCGATATAGTGGAGAGGGACTCCTGACCATTCTACCAGCAGGGTTATCTATTATATGAAGGCTCGGCGTATGGTCGAGAAGGGGTATCTAGCTTATTTGGCTTATGTCCGTGATTATAGTGCGGAGGTTCCTCTCATAGATTCAGTACCAGTTGTCCTTGATTTTCCAGAGGTGTTTCCTGCAGACCTTCCAGGGATGTCACTGATAGGGATATCAACTTCTATATTGATTTGTCTCCGGGCACTCAGCCCATCTCCATTCTGCCATACCGTGTGGCCCCGCCAGAGTTGAAAGAATTGAAGGAGGAGTTGCAAGATTTTCTTGATAAGGGATTCATTAGACCTAGTATCTCACCCTGGGATGCACCTGTATTATTCGTGAAGAAGAAGGATGGATCGATGAGTATGTGCACAGATTATCGGTAGTTTGAACAAAGTCACCATCAAGAACAAGTATCCATTGTCGAGGATTGATGACTTATTTGATCAGCTTCAGGTTAACAAGGTGTTTTCGAAGATTGATTTGAGGTCTGGCTACCATCAGTTGACGATTAGGGCATCCGATGTACCAACAGCTTTTCAGACTCGGTATGGGCATTATGAGTTTCTAGTGATGTCCTTTGGTTTGACAAATTCCCCAGCAGCATTTATGGATTTGATAAACCGAGTGTTCAAGCCCTAATTGGACTCCTTTGTGATTGTGTTTATTGATGATATCTTGATCTACTCCCACAGTCGAGAGGAGCACTAGCAGCACTTCGGATTGTACTTCAGACTCTGAGAGACAGCCAGTTATATTCTAAGTTTTCAAAGTGCGAGTTTTGGTTGGATTGAATCACTTTCTTGGGGAACGTTGTATCAGCAGAGGGCATTCAGGTGGATCCTAAGAATATTGAGGCAGTTCAAAGCTGGCCTAGATCGATTTTGGCCACGGAGATCCGGAGTTTCTTGGGTTTGGCGGGTTATTACCGTCCTTTTGTGGAGGGGTTCTCATCTATTGTAGCCCCATTGACCAGGTTGACCCAGAAGGGTCGTTCAAATGGTCATACGAGTGAGGTGAGCTTTCAAAAGCTCAAGACTGCTTTGACTACACGCCAGTGTTGGTGTTGCCAACAGGTTCAGAATCTTATACGGTTTATTGCGATGCATCCCGTGTTGGGCTCGGTGCAATATTGATGCAGGATAGCTGGGTGATTGCGTATGTGTCACGACAGTTGAAGGTTCATGAAAATATTTACCTTGTCCATGACTTAGAGTTGGCATCCATTGTTCATGCACTGAAGATTTGGAGGCACTATCTTTACGGCATGTCGTGTGAGGTTTTTACGGATCATCAGAGCCTTCAGTATTTGTTCAAGCAAAAGGATATCAATTTGATATAGAGGAGGTGGTTGGAGCTACTGAAAGACTATGATATCACCATCTTGTATCATCCCGGGAAGGCCAATGTAGTGGCCGACGCTTTGAGTAGAAAGGCAGCGAGTATGGGCAGCCTTGCGTACATTCCAGTCGGTTAGAGACCTCTTGCATTAGATGTTCATATTTTGGCCAATCAGTGTGTGACGTTGGATATTTCAGAGCCCAGTCGTGTCCTAGCTTTTACAGTCGCTCGGTATTCCTTGTTTGAGCGCATCAGGGAGCGGCAATATGATAAGCCTCATTTGCTTGTCCTTAGGGACACAGTGCGACATAGTGGTGCCAAGAAGGTTACTGTTAGAGATGATGGAGTTTTGAGGATGCAGGGTCGTGTTTGTGGCCTAATGTGGATGGACTTCGTGAGTTGATTCTTGAGTAGGCCCGCAATTCCCGGTATTCTATTCATCCGAGTGCCGCCAAGATATATCAGTACTTGCGGAAGTATTATTTGTGGAGTAGGATGAAGAAGGATATAGTTGCATATGTATCTTAGTGTCTAAATTTTGAGCAGGTAAGTATGAGCATCAGAGACCTGGTTGTTTGCTTCAGAAGTTAGAGATTCCTGAGTGGAAGTGGGAGCGTATCACTATGGATTTCATTGTTGGATTCCCACAGACTCAGGGGAAGTTCGATGCAGTTTGGATCATTATGGACAGGCTGACCAAGTCAGCGCATTTCATTCCTGTGGCAGTTACCTATTCTTCAAAGCGGTTAGCAGATATTTATATCTGCGAGATTGTCTGTCTTCACGGTGTTCCCGTTCCTATCATTTCTGATCGTGGTACACAGTTCACCTCGCACTTCTGTATAGTAGTACAGTGTGAATTGGGCGTGCAAGTTGAGTTGAGCACAACATTTCATCCTCAGACGGACGGACAATCCGAGCGCACTATTCAGATATTAGAGGATATGCCTCGCGCATTTGTTATAAGCTTCAGAGGTTCTTAGGATAAGTTCTTGCCGCTTGTGGAGTTTCCTACAACAACAGCTACCAATCGAGCATTCCGATGGCTCCTTGTGAGGCATTATACGGTAGGCAGTGTCGATCGCCAGTTTGATGGTTCGATCCAGGGGAGGCTCGATTGTTAGGTACATATATAGTAGAGGATTCCTTGGATAAGGTCAAGATTATTCAGGATCGACTTCGTGCAACTCAGTCCCAGCAGAAAGGTTTTGCCGATCGTAGAGTTTGTGATGTTGCATTCATGGTCGGAGAGAGAGTGTTGCTCTGGTTATCACTAATGAAGGGTGTGATGAGGTTTGGAAAAAGGTCAAGTTGATCCCTAGGTATATCGGTCCTTTTGAGATTCTTGGGAGAGTGGGAGAGTTGGCTTACAGGTTTGCGTTGCCACCGAGTTTATCAGTAGTTCATTTGGTGTTCCATGAGTCCATGCTACAGAAGTATCAAGTCGATCCGTCCCACGTGTTAGATTTCAGCTATGTCCAGTTGGACAAGGATTTGACTTACGAGGAGGAGTCGATGTCTATTCTAGCCCAGCAGGTTCGTCGGTTAAAGTCGAAGAGTTATCCTTCAGTCCAAGTGTAGTGGAGAGGTAAGACCGTCGAGGCAGCTACTTGGGAGTCCGATTCGGACATGTGGAGTAGATATCCCCACCTTTTCACCAGCCCAGGTACTTTTCTATGTCTTTTCGAGGACGAATGGTTGTTTTAGAGGTGGAGAATCTGATGACCCGATAGGTCATCTTACGTTTTAGAACCTAACTCTGCACTTTGAAGCCTCAAAAAACCTTATCTTATCCTTTTTCGATTTGCGTGCTCAGTACGAGTATTTTTTCGGAAAACTTTTATGTTAAAAACTGAGAAAATATGAAATTTTTTCCTTAAAATCTATTTTAGTTGACTTCGGTCAACATTATGAGCAAACAGACATGGATCATGTTTTGACAGTCCCGGTGGGTCCATATCGTGATTTGTAACTTGGTCGTACGCCCGAAATCGAATTCGGAAGTCCCTAGCCCGAGTTATCGCACTTTGTTTAAATTGGAAAGTCAAAGGCTTAATGACTTTCAAATGTTTGACCAATATTTGACTTTTGGATATCCGGTCCGTGTTTTAGTTTCGCAACCCGGTATAGGTCCAATACTATATTTATGACTTGTCTGTCAAATTTGGTGAGAAAAGGAGTTAGTTTGACGTGATTCGGACGTCTGGTTGTGAAATTAGAAGTTCATGAGTTTTCTTGAAAATTTCCTCTGATTTGATGTTAAATTTGTAGTTCTATGTGTTATTTTGGCGATTTGATCGCGCGAGCAAGTTCGTATGGTGCTTTTAGAATTGTGTGCATATTTGGTTTAGAGCTCCGAGGATACGGGTGAGTTTCAGATAGGCTACAGAGTGAAATCTGACTTAGAAACATTGCTGGTGTGTTTCAGTTCTGGTGAAGGCCTCTGATCTCGCATTTGCGAGGTTAGGCTTCGCATTTGCGACCTCTTATGGGTTCGAATTTGCAAGCAACTCATCGCATTTTCAAAGATTAGCTGGAACGCCTCATGTTCGCATTTGCAAAGTGGATCAGGGGGTACAGTGATCGCAATTGCGATCAAACGGTCGCATTTGTAGAAGGTCAAAGTTCGTATTTGCAAACAAATCATCGCAAATGCGATGACAGAAGGAATGGAAGGGACTTCACATTTGCGATTGTTTCTTCGCATTTGCGGGGCTCGCATTTGCGGGGCTCGCATTTGCGAACCCCAGGTCGCAAATGCGACATCTGCAACTGACCAAATAGCTAAGAAAATGAGATTTTTGCTCATTCTCCCAAATTTTCAAGCTTAGAAACCCTAAAGGCGATTTTTCAAAGAACCCTTCTTCCCCAAATTATTGGTAAGTGACTCTAAACTAGTTTCTTTCAATCTTTCATTTCATTTCCTAAGATTTCAACCTAAAATATTGTGTTTTCATGGTGGAAATTGGGGGTTTGGGTAGAATTAGGAATTTTTGTAAAATGGGGATTTAGACCTAAAATCGAGGTCGGATTCCAAAAAAAATTACATAACCGGGCTCGAGGGTGGATGGGTAATTAAACTTTGGTCCGAATTTCGGGTTTGGACCAAGCGAGCCTGGGGGTTAACTTTTGTTGACTTTTTCAATAATGACCTAAATTGAATATTTTGGAATCTTGAGTAGTTCCTAAGGCTTAATTTGAATCGTTTGGTTGGTAATTTGCTAGATTATATTGGTTCAAAGGCTTGTTTGAAAGGCAAAGTTGTGATTGAGTTTTGAGTGGACCTTTGGAGCGAGGTACGTGTCGTGGTTAACCTTGACTTGAAGGATTAAGCCTTGTTTGTCAATTTGCTATATGTTTAGATGTTGGGTACAATATATATGTGAGGTGACGAGTACTTGTGCGTTGTTGTCGGGTTAAAGCATGCGGGTGAGACTTGTTCCTTGCAATTATTGCTTACTTTGATATGTTAGTCATGCTTAGACTAGTTATTTGTTAAATTGATCGTTCTTACTGTGTTTATGGGCTTTGTGATAATTGAGTATTGATTCCAAAGTTGAGATTGGTATTATGGAACCATTGTTGAAGTAAGGCTCGTTCTTATTGATCTTATCTCTCTGTTATTAGTTGTTCATTGTTATGTGGTAAAAGAGAGTGTTAAAGCGGGAAGGGTGATGCCGTGCATTATTGTGAGTCTTAAAGCACGGAAGGTGATGTCGTGCCATATTGTAAGTATAAATGCAGGAAGGGTGGTGTCGTGCTATATTGTGAGTGTTAATGCACGAAGAGTAATGTCGTGCTATGTTATGAGAGTTAATGTACGAATGGTGATGTCGTGACGTATCTATTGATTTATATTGAGAGTGAGAGTAAAAGCACGACGGGTGATGTCGTGCAGTATCATTGTTTTACTGTGAGGTTGAGAGTAAAAGCACGAAAGGTGATGCCGTGCAATTTTCTTCATTGTGCTTAGTTGTTCTCACTGGTTAAGGGCATATTGTATGTTCTGTTTATCATCTACGTTGTATCTCTCGTATCTTGTATCCCCTTTAGCATGCCCTCCTCCCAAATTGTACATGATTAGCTTTTATCTGTTGTTATCTAGTACATATGTTGTTATTTGTACAGGTTTATTATGTGAGTTTCATGTCATAGCTTCGTCACTACTTCGTCGAGGTTAGGCTCGACACTTACGAGTACATGGGGTCGTTGTACTCATACTACACTCTTCCATTCTTGTGCAGATTTTAGTACCGGCCCTAGCTGATCGTGAGGTTTAGCAATTTGGACTTGCTTGTCGAAGACTCAAGGTAGATCTGTTGGTGTCCGCAGACCTTGGAATCCCTTTCTATTTTCCCTATTTTACCGTTTCTTTTCTTTTAGAACAGTTGTATTTCTTTGAAACTCTGTTTGTAGAAAATATTAGAAGCTCATGAGTTGTGACTCCAGACCCGAATTGTATCAGATATTATGGGCTTTATGTTATTCCGCATTTCAGTTTTAGCTTCTATTTAGCTTAATTGATTCTGTTATTGGAATTGACTAAAATTGGATTAAAGAATCCTCTGACGTTGGCTTGCCTAGCAAGTGAAATGTTAGACGCAATCACGATCCCGAAGGTGAAAATTCTGGGTCGTGATAATATAATGTCATAACATTCTGCAAATGCTTGACAAAATTAGTTTATCAATTTTAACTAAAAAAATGAACAACATGCAATGTGAATAACAAGACAATATTACTAAAACAAGTAAATCGGAACCATAAATATAACACAATTTTAAGATATTCCCCCTCCTTCCACCCCACCCCCACCCCCACCCCATAAAAAAAACTTTAACATATGTCAAATTCCAACATAAAAAAATAAGTTCCAATACAAGTTAAGATTAGAAAATATAATAAGTTTATAACTTCATTCAACAACGAAATTCTACTTTAATGACATCACTCATTATATATCAAGTTTATTAATGACTCATTATTTCTAATATTAGGATGTGTAGTTTGAAAAACTAGAATAATAACGCAGTTGCGCGAAATGAAGAGAATAAAACAAAATTAGATATAAAATATACGAGCAATTACATGGAATCACAAGAAGTAAAGGTAGAGAAATAAAAAATAATAATGTACAAAGAAAATATATCTTAAAATTAAAAAAGAAAGTAAAAATAAAAATAAAAATAAATTAAATAATAAGAAATAAAAAGCTACAAAGAAAATAAATTAAAATAAAAACAAATAGGAAAGAAATTAAAAAATAACGTTGTAATTACACAGTGTAATTATACCTCTCCAATTGCACCCAATTCATTTTACCAAGTACTTCCATGCTGACCAAGTACATCAAACCTCTATATAACAGGATATTTTTGGTTGGCAAAAAAAAATCTCTCTATAACAGTTTCATTTGTTCCGGATATTTTTGGTTGTAATAACGAAGTGTTGTTATAGACAACATATATTATAACATAATGTGAAAGTTAGTTCTGAAAAAAGCTTAACTTTTATAGAGCAGTATTGTTATATAGAGATTTTGTTATAGAGAGATCAGACCGTAATTACTTGGCCAAACAAATATATCAAACCGTATAATTATACCCAAATTCAATTTATGTGTGGCTTTCCAAACAGGTTCCAAGTATGACTATATTACAGTAGTAGTTTACTTGATCGACAAACTTCTTTTCTTATACATTTTTTGTGCGACACATTTTTTCCCTTTTTGAAATATATATTAAAATATGTCAAAATTAATATCAACATCAATTAATTCAAATGTGAAAATGAAAAATGAATAATTGCATAGTACCTCAAAAATTTTATCCTAACTGATGATATAATATACGGAAAAGGCCTAAAAATGTCACTCAATTTTCAGAAATAATCTATTCATGCCATCCGTTAAAAAAATGCTCAATTCATACCACTGCCGTTATACCTTTGGCTCACCTATGCCACTCAACATTAATTTTTTTTAGAAAATTAAAAAAAATAAAATTGTGCCGTTAGTTCAATAATGGCATAGGTGAGCTAAAGGTGTAACGGCAGTGGCATGAAATGAGCATTTTTTTTAACAGATTGGCTTTTATAGAGCAGTATTGTTATATAGAGATATTGTTATAGAGAGGTCAGACCGTAATTACTTGGCCAAACAAATATATCAAACCGTATAATTATACCCAAATCCAATTTATGTGTAGCTTTCCAAACAGGATCCAAGTATGACTATATTACAGTAGTAGTTTACTTGATCGACAAACTTCTTTTCTCATACATTTTTTCCCTTTTTGAAATATATATTATTAAATATGTCAAAATTAATATCAACATCAATTAATTCAAATGTGAAAATGAATAATTGCATAGTACCTCAAAATTTTTATCCTAACTGATGATATAATATACGGAAAAGGCCTAAAAATGTCACTCAATTTTAATGATCTATCCATGTCATCCGTTAAAAAAATGCTCAATTTATACCACTGTCGTTATATATTTGGCTCACCTATGCCACTCAACGTTAATCTTTTTAGAAAATTAGAAAAAATAAAATTGTGCCGTTAGTTCAATAATGGCATAGGTGAGCTAAAGATGTAACGGCAGTGGCATGAAATAAACATTTTTAAACAGATGACATGTATAAACTATTTCTAAAAGTTGAGTGGCATTATAGGCCTTTTCCCAATTATAAAACTACAAGGCAGTCCTTAAATGGAAAATCAGAATAGCGGCTTTCCTCATTTTAATTACCCAAATCGTACAACGATTTCAACTCAATTTTGCTTTGGTTTTATAACATATTGCCTAGAAATTTAATTAAAGGAATAAAGACATAAATGGGGAGGTGCTCTTGAAGGAATTTACCTATTTTTTATCTAACAAATATTAATATTTCACGGGTCCAAAATTTAGAAATAATCGAACTTTGTCAAAATACTAGGGAATAAAAGTTTACACACCTTAATTCTTGCATGCCGGGAACATAATATGACATATAGCCTAAAACTTTAATTTCTAAATATGAAGAAAGATTAAATAAATAAAAAGAGGGGGAAGCTGTCCAAAATCTTTGGTGTTAAAATTTGTATCATAGCGGATATATATAATTGGAATAAGTGTGTCCATGACTTTGGAATAGTATCTAACCAAACCTCAAGGATTATAAAATCCACAGAATGGCTATTTTTTATGTAAAATCTACGTGTAGATTACTATAGTCTAAGGTAGATTTACACTAGTGTACATGGAATTATATATCTTTTTTTATTTTCAATTATTTATATTTATTAATAAATCGTTTCATGTATATTAACATTATATTTTCCATAACACATGCACCCTCCATTATTATCTGCATAATTTTGCAACTTGCTTTGGATTTGATGGCAAACAGGAATATCAACCACACGAATCAGATCGCTAATCTAATTTTTTTTTATTGATAATGACCCCAAATATATAAGTATGTTTTGGTGGGGGTTTGGGGGGGGGGGGGT
>ML361505.1:62164-95042 GCA_005239505.1 Nicotiana paniculata
CCCCCCCCCCCCCTTATGCCAAAGAGAAGGGTGAGGATTTCATTGAGTAAATTAAATTTGTTACATATTTTTAATTTCATTCATGTCTTTGTTATTTTGTGTGAAACACTGATTACATCGAGAGAATATAGATTCGATAAACAAGTTACATCAGAAAGCAAAAAACAGCTGAATTGATACTTGACAATTAGCCAGTTACGAGACATCTGATTGATGGCCAATTTTACAATGTGCAACACAACATGTATAAAAAGAATTAATAATAATAATAATAATAATAATAATAATTCTCTTTTAGTTAGTTTCGCAAGAATGATTTGAGTTAGCTATTGCAGTCTGCAGCTACCCGTGGCTTCTGCTCACCCAAAACTTAGAAATGAAAAATAAAATATTTTTGTATATGCATGTGCACGTGTGTGCGACCATAAATTCATTTCACATAACCTATTTTACGTGTCATTTCATAAATGGTTATATATTTATGACCCGTGGAGTCAAGGGGGTTCATATGAATCCGCTTGGTTAAAAAATTACACTGTATATATATGTTATATCTTTTGTTTCGTCAAATATATGCCGTTAAAAATATATTTTGAACCTGTATGAATGAAATAAAATGGTCAGCCTAATAGCGAAGTGGGTTCAAATTTTTAAAAGGGTCTTGAGTTTGAAACCAACCAGCAACAATAAGCGCACGTACTAGTCTTTTCCTACTTAGATACAAGGGACACAAATCATTTTTTTCCTCTATTTAGACTAGGAAAGCTTTTTAATATATATACAATTAGAGAAAGAGAACTACACCGTTTTACTTCTTTGCCGTAATTAGTTTGTCATCAATTTTTTATTACTAATCAAGAATTATTACTTTTTTTTTAACAATTTATAACTTTCAGTAAATAATTTAACTGTCTTCCTAGTTAATTAGTTTATGTTGAGTCATTAAAATTTTATTCCATTTACTTTTTTCTCAAATTCCCATCAATTTGTGTTTACATATTATTCTTAGGGACTTAAATTGCTCTTTACCGCTTAATCTATATTCTAATTTAGTTATAAGGAAAGTTTAGTTAAATTTGAGTTTAGTTTAATTCTTGTTTGTGATGCTTTAAGTTTAAATATATTTATTAAGTTATTGGAGAGTAAAATCTCTTCATCAAATTTTAAAATTTGATGAAGAGATTTTACTCTCCAATAACTTCTGAGTTGCCACAATCAAGTTCATACTCTCAAATTTCTCCTTTCCTGGAAGAAATTTTGAACCAATTAAAATAACAATTTCATTCCTCTAAAAAAAAATAAAGGCAAAGAGTAGCTCTGAATTCTTTAAAGACTGATCCAAAAGAAAAAAAAAATCCATTATGAACTATCATCCAAGTGAGCTTGACGAGAATAGAACAACATACCTACCAAAAAGTCTATACCAATCCCGAAACCATGATATTTGCTGGTTTTGGACAAAACTTATATCAGCAAACGTTTTTAGTTTTGTACTTTTAATTAAGACTATTACAGTCTATAACTCTATGCACTAGTTAGTATTCAAACCGAATAAACAGAAGTTATCGAACCGAATAAACTGAAACCAAAAGGAGAAAAATCGAACCATACGGAATTTAGTTAGGTACGGTAGTATTAATATAGCATTTTAAGAATATTTTAATATAATATTTGTTATTCTACATATTTGAAATATTCATGTGTATCTTCAATTCCAAATTAATATCTTTTTTGTATTTCTTGATTAGGTTGTCTTCTTGATAACAGAATGAAAGTGATATGTGGATGTAAAAAACATAAATAATAAAATAATTACAACTTGGAAAGGTTTTGACAATTGCTATTGGTTCTCCGTGCATAATTAATATACGAATAATTAGTTTGCCGAGACAGAAGGTCACATCCATAATTAATAATTATGACTATATGAATTAAAATAAATTAGTAATATCCTGACGCTTTATATTTTCATTATGTAATATTTGCGTAAGTATTTAAATGTTATTTTTGCAATTTTAAGAATCATTGGAATGATGTTTATGCTGTTGAAGTAATTTGGTGTTGTTAAGACTTTAAGTTCATGTTGTTATATTACCTAAGTATTGAAAGGGCATATCTATTACCTAAGTATTTACTATTACGTTAAAAGATGCGAACTCTTAGTATCCGCACGAAGATCGAAGATATCTTCTAAAATAATGTACTAAAAAACAAGTCATTTTATAGATGATTAACAGCCGGCCAATAGAGCTTTCTAAAGGAAAAGTCTTTTTATTTTATTTTGGAATTACTTCAATTGAATTTATTTCGATCGATTTAGTAGATTATTTAGTATTTCGCAGCTTATCTAGAATTTTCTTCTTCTTTTTTTGTAAATAAGAAAAGTAATAAATACAAAAAATAAAAATAATAAGGACGAGTAGAATTATTGCAGGGAATGATTGGTCCGCCAGAAAAGGAAAAAGGTATGAAATTTGATTTCTTTCACTTCCATTTGATTCATTGTTAAGACGAGATATCCTTATCTCCCTCCCACCAAGACAGGAAATTAACAAACAAGAAATCTAGTAAGCGGGATCAAGAAGAAAATTCTTTTTTCTCCAAGAATTTTGTTAAGGAGATAAGTAGAATCTCTTCATTCCACGATTCGATGAAATATCTTGAATTTTATGTTGAATTACTAGGTATATGTATATGTATCAATTAAGTGAATTTTGTTCTGGTGGGATCAATTCAATAAAAGAAAAAAAGCAATTCGAGTCGGTCTTGAAACANAGTGGGATCAATTTACTAAAAGAAAAAAAGCAATTCGAGTCGGTCTTGAAATAATTCATTGCATTTTCTCCTAGACTTCCTAGGTAAATTCATTTTATTATTCAACAATGAGCCACTAAACACTATGTATCTACTGCATGTACTTATGCATATATACTTATGTTTATAATATATGTACATATAGATATTTTATCCACATAGTGAATAATTTCAGAATTAAATCAAAAAGGCCCTTTTAACTCAGTGGTAGAGTAACGTCATGGTAAGGTGTAAGTCATCGGTTCAAATTTCATAAAGGGCTTTGTAAAACTCCAATATATTATTCATATTTTATTCATATTTGAGGGGAAAATTGTGTTTTTATTTGTAATAAGAAAAAGTAATTGACTAGATAATACAGTATCATTATACTTAGTTATAAAGTTGAACATTTGTTTAGTCAAGGTTTATTATTATGAATTTCTGAATAATGAAAAGTCACTTCTTTAATCACCGAATACTCCTATTTTCCATTATACCAACCAAATACATTCGAAAAGTTAAAAACCAACAAAAGAAATCAAGACACTAATATAATTAGATCCGCTCTTCATAGACAAACTTGGGATTTGCGATCCCAGGTAAGATCGGTTCAGGATCATGAGATCCTTTTCTATCAGATAGGAAGGATTGTAGCACAAAATGCACTTCTAAGTAATTGCCCCATAAATCCTATATCTATCTATATAAAGAAGAAATTATATAACGAAGGGGATTTTTATTTGTACAAATGGTACTTCAAGCTTGGAACGAGCATGAAGAGATCAACAATACTTCTTTATCTTTTGAGTTGTTCTGCCGGATAGATCGCTCAAGATATTGTTCTTCCCTTGACACAAATAGACGTGTCCGAAGTTCCATATAGATTACTTCTTAATACAATTTCTTTCAAATTCATTAAAATTTCATGTACCGATTCTTGAATGCCCGTTATGGTAGAATATCCATGTGGGACTTTCTCACATTTTACACGTGTGATACATGTTCCTTATATTTCTCCAAGTAAAGCTCTTCACATCGCAATGCCTATTGTGTCGGCTTGTCCTTTCATAAGTGGAGATAAAATAAAGGCGTTTACTGTCTGTTCTTGATGCAACACACTTTCACTGTAGTGTCCTAATAGATACTGTTACTTTCTCTCGAATCATAGTACTATTATTTAATTAGATTATCGAATCTTTTATTTATCTTGACATTTCTTCAATTTTTAGTTCTACACACGCCTTTTTTCGGAGGTCTACAACCATTATGTGGCATAGGAGTTACATCCTATACGAAAGTTAATAGTATACTACTTCGACGAATAGCTCGTAATGTTGCATCTCTTCCGAGAGCGGAACCTTTTATCATGACTTCTGCTCGTTGCATACCTTGATCCACTACTGCACGGATAGCGTTCGTTGCTGCGGTTTGAGCAACAAATGGTGTTCCTCTTCTGGTACTTTTGAATCCAGAAGTACCGGTAGAGGACCAAGAAACTACTCGACCACATACATCTGTAACAGTGACAATGATAATATTGTAACTTGCTTGAACATTAATAACTCTCTTTGGTATTCTACGTGCACCCTTACGTGAACCAATAAGTCCATTCCTACGCGAACTAATTTTCGGTATTGCTTTTGTCATATTTTATCATCTCGTAAATATGAGTCAGAGATATATGGATATATCCATTTCATGTCAAACCAAATTCTTTATTTGTACATCGGCTTTTCTGGAAAGTATGATTATCCTCGTCTTCGTTTATGTCTCGGGTTGGAACAAATTTCCATATTTCTCATTCCTTACCTTAATTTTGAATCTATTTCTTGGAAGAAAATAAGTTTCTTAAAAAAAATTATCTCGAATTGTATTCCCACGAAAAGAATGGTGAAGTTGAAAAACTAATCCTTCAAATCTTTGTTGTGGAGTCGATAAATTATACGCTCTTTGGTTGAATCATAAGGACTTACTTCAGTTTTGACTCTATCCTGACAGTATCCGTATAAAATTATGTCGGATCTTTTCAGAAACATAATTTATAATCAGATCTAAACGAACTCGGAACAGACCGTTGGGAAGCGATTCAGTAATTAAAGCTTCATGACTCCATTTTGATTCTTAAAGTCCCCTTGAGGTATCAACTAATAAGAAAGATATTAGACAACCCCCCTCTCCCTCCTTTTTTTTCACAAATAGGAAGTTTCGAATCTAATTTGGATATTAAAAGGATTACCAGATATGACACAAAATTTCTCCACGTATCCTTTTAGTCGAGCCTCTCGGTCTGTCATTATACCTCGAGAATTAGAAAGAATTACAATCCCCATTTCACTGGAATTCGTTGATAATTAGAATAGATTCGTAGACCAGGTCGACTATTCGTTTTATATTTAAAATAATTCTATAGGGTCTTTTCCTATTCCTTCTATGTCGCGGGGTTAAAACCAAAAAATATTTGTTGTTTTCTCGATTTTTTTCTCACGTTTTCGATAAAACCTTCTCGTAAAAGTATTTGAACAATATTTTCGGTAATAGTAGTAGATTCTATTTGAACCATCCTTTTTCGATACGTATCAGTATTTCGTATAGAAGTTATTATCTCAGCAATAGTGTAACCCATGATGAACTAAAATTATTGGGGCCTCCAAATTTGATATAATCAACGTGTTTTTTACTCATTCTTTATTTTGAATATGATATGAATTATTAAGGATATATACGTGAGACACAATCTACTAATTAATCTATTTTTTTCAAATACCCCACTAGAAAGAGATCACAATTTCATTTATAATACCTCGAGAGCTAATGAAACTATTTTAGTAAAAATTCAATTCTCTCAATTCCTGGACGATTGCACCAAAAATTCGAGTTCCTTTTGGATTTTCTTCTTGATTTATAACAACTGCAACATTTTCATCATATCATATTATCATCCCGTTGTCACGTTTGAGTTCTTTATAAGTCCACACAATTACAGCTCTAACTACTTCTAATCTTTCTAGGGACATATTTGGTATAGCTTCTTTGATCAAAACAACAATAATGTCACTAATATGAGCATATCGATGATTGTTGGCTCCTATAATTCGAATACATATCAATTCTAGAGCCCGCCGTTATCCGCTACATTTAAATGGGTCCGAGGTAGAATCATTTTTTTAGAGAAAATCTCACTTTATACCCATTAATTCCAAACTATTTACCCTTTAATGCGAGGTCCAAATTATTTACTTCTCCTATCCATGCGGCCCAAATTATTTACCCGCTCATTGCATCAACTTATTCCCCTCATTTAATGCCCCAGTTAACGCTATTTCACCCAGCCATTTCTTTCATTTCAAAAATCCCATAACCAAACCATGAGAAATATATTTCACACATCAATTACTGATTTGACTTGTGAATTTTTCTTCAGATTTTGTTTATATCTTCAATATTATTGTACATGAGTTTCACTCCAAAATCCTCTTTCTATATTAGTATTTTTGTTGTATTTATTTGTATTTCTGAACCCATGTATTGTTGAAGTTATATATTAAGTTTTTCAGCTTTGATTTTTTTGTGTGTATGAAGATCCACCATTGATGAGCTTGAAGCTCATGTATTTAAAATTTAATATTCACCATTGTTGGGCTTGAAGCTCTTGAATTTAAAATTTTTATTTTGAAGATTTCTTGTTTGATTCAAGTGGGTGTTGTTAAATATTGCTTATAGTACCTTTTGAAAGTTCATACTGAAATTTGATAGCATTTGGAGCTGATTTGAGGTGATTGAGATCGAAATTTTCTGCTGAAAATCGAAGAAGAACACAACTACCCAATAGTATACCTCTACGGTATACAATATGTTGTAGGAGTATATAGTAATACTACAACAGTATACTAGTATAGTTTACAATATACTGCAATGATATATTGTAATAATCGAAGAAGAACATAGTTATCTAACCTAGGAGTATATAGTTATACTGCAACATTATACTATTATAGTATACAATATATTGTAGTAGTATACTGTAATAATATGCAATATATTATAACAGTATGCTGTAATAATATACAATATACCATAATAGTGTACTTATTACCCGTAAATTCACTTGCCTTTTTCCTTTTAATTTGCTTTAAGCTTTTACCCAACTTGAGGGGCAAATTGAAAATGCAAAATAATAATAATACTAATAATATTATATTATGCTATATAATGTAACAGTATACTCTTACAATTAGATCCTTTTAGAATTTTTTGGAAATTTTTATTGACAACTGATATTATTTCAGTATTGAATTAAAATAAATAAATTTAACTATTTGCGTACAATTGTATACCCTGTCGGTCTAGCTATATACTATACTGGTATCATATGTTAGTTAATATTTTTTGATGTATTAGCTACATTTAATTGATACACAATTTTTTTTTTTAATAATAGTATAAAAAAAAGGAATAATAAAAATAGTGAAAACAGTAAATGAAATTAGATTATGAAGAGAAAAGGAATATAAAAAAAGAAGTTAAATGAAATTAGAAAAGGAAAAAAGAAAAAAATAAGAAGAAGACGAGAAAAAAGAAAAGGAGAAAAAGAAAGAAAAAATAAAAAGGAAAAGAAAAGAAGCATAGATATAAAAAAGAATTGGAGAATAAAGAAAAAGTTCCCCACAAAAACTACTATGGGTAGAAAATGTAATTAGTTTGATGGGTAGAAAAACAAATGGGTAGACAAGAGTAAATAGTTTTATTTTTATGGGTAACTTTGTCATTCTCTCTTTTTTTTAATCCGTTCTTTGCATTCGAAAAAAAAAAAAGGAACATGAATTTTATAAAAAAATATCCTGCAAAATCCATGACAGTGGTCTAACACATAAAATCCCCAGATGATTGGATGGACGGCTCAACTACGAAGAAGACTTAACATCCAATAAAAATGCTTGACCATTATCACTAATTGCCTTTTTCACTCCATTTTATATCTAAAGGGCAGTAGGTAAAAAGGATAAGTTTGCTCAGTGTGTGTGTGTGTGAGAGAGAGAGAGAGAGAGAATACCTTTGCCACCATAAACAAGTCTCCCACGGATATGATATTATTTCATATAAAGTAAATGTAATTCCTTTTTTTTTTTTTTTTTTTGATATTTGAGGGTGTAAATAACCATATTAAACTTTTGGCAGGTATAAGATTGACCAGAAGATTACACAGAGAATGGCGAAGCTTGATAAATTTGACCAAGAAAAGAAGTAAGCCCAACATGAATAAATCAGAGTATCTCTATGAATCTGTAAATGAAGTTATACCAAACAATATGTACAATTAGATTCATTCCTCAACATGTCCTAATGGAACACAAAAGATGGACTGATTACTTCTCCAATGAGGTAAATGCAGAAGCAGTTCCTTCTGTAACTTAAAAACATAACATTCCCATTCAGGAACTGCAGCTGAAAACGTAAGCCAGTCAAATTCATAATCCATTTCCTTGATGGGTCTCGAATTTCCAAAGAAACCTTGCGCCAGTTGAAGATCCTTCACAAACGCAGATTTAAGATGACCTATTTCTGTTTTCTGATTCTGGGAAATTGGAATTACATTTGAAGTTAGCGTTGTTCCTTCGACTTTTGTCTTTAAACTGGAGAACTTCCAATGATAGAACTGCACCAACTGTCACACAAAGAAGATGAATACAAAGAGAATCACCAATGAATCAAATACTAGTATATATGCTTTTGTAAGAAATACTAAGTCTATATGCTTCAAAGATTGACGACTCGTTTTCTTCTGTTTTAGTATGTGAATCGGTATGCTAAGATGACAAAGGAGGTATTTGATATTCTGGTCGTGCCATCCGGTTTAAACTTGGAAACTTCGACTTCAAAAACCCTCCCTATCAGGATCAAAGAACTGATGCAAAATTCAGTACGATGCTTGCTCTTTTTCATGTTTCACTATTTCTACTGGATTGAGGAGGAGGAAGAATGACTAAACAGCTAGATATTTCATAAAGTTGACACCAGATTAGGAATATTTTACATGATCTCCAATGATATAATGTAGAAAAAGCCATAATAATCTTTTCGAGGATAAGAATAAAGGGAGGTACCTGAAGTGCATGCATTATATTAAGAAATTGGATCTCGAACAACTCGCTTTCTCGTACTAAAAGTAGTGGCCCTGACAGCAACTCCATTAAGTTGCAAGATGAATCTGATGCTGATAAATGGCTAGTCTTTTGAAATGGATGGATATCAAATCCAAGAATATGCAATCTGCCGGAGCGAATATCAAATCCGGACAAGAAACTCGAAGCTTCGTCAGGTGGAAACCAGTACATATTGATGGATCCTGGCACGGGCAAATATGAAAGCAACTTTCTATCCACAACACCCAATAAAGCTTGTGAGAGAGATGAGATGAGTTTAGAATCTTCATCATGAGACGCATCACGGCTGAACCACAGAGTAAGTGTAATTCGCTCCCCTTCAGTAATCTGTATGGAAGAATCAGTGAATTAGAGAAAGGAGCTAAGGAGAAAGAAAACAGGGAAACCGAATCCTACTAACATTTTAGGCTGAAGATAAACACCTCGTATGTTTTTTAGATATCGACAAGAGAGCTAATAAGGGACAGGGCATAAGAGGATGAATGTTCTTAAAATTAATGAAAGATTCATTCAGACGATTCAATCTGAGAGCACGTTGATCTAGTTACAATAAATATGGAAAATGAAATGTCCATTTTATCTAAAGAAATGATCGGTGCACACTCTGGAGTTGTTTCCTGACCCAGCTAACTTATTGACCATGTATGACATGATCTCAGATTCTGCAGAGCAAGAGCATCATCTATCTAGGCTCAGTGACATCACAGACTAACCAGGATTTCTTTAAGTTAAATAATTTGTCTATGTAATTTGTTAGACACTCCTACAAATACCATGCAGCCACAAGTTAAACCAGTTGCTTCTCTTCTCTGAAGAAGGTTGATACATTGATCCATGTGGAAGTGGTTAAAGAATAAGAATATATCTTTTTCCAGTGCCAAACTATAAATTTCCCAAGGTCGTAAGGCTTTTCATTAAAAGAAGATGACAATATACTGCTTGTATCTGGATCTTACTTGCATGTGTAGCATGCCAGTTAAACGTACCATGCATCTTTACAAAATCAGGAAATAATGTATCTTTATCCAGGAAGAGAAAATAACAAACAAATGGACACAGTGAAAGGAAGTGCAAATGCCCATTGAATCTCCTTTCTTCTTTCTTGCCCTTGCTTCTTACAAGTAAATTAATGCTCAGGACTTCTATAACATTAGAGATTTAAGTTTGTGTTCCCTACACAGGAAATTGTGGTCTGTGGCAACTATATAACAGACTAGTCTTCCAAATGAATGAAATTTCCGTCCTGACTTTAAGCTCCTCCTTCAAAAACAATATTAACTAAATGCCTAAATGGGATGATTGTGAGCTCAAAATGGTCAGACAAGGCAAAAGATTAGGCGGCTCATCTACATTGAGATCAAGAGTCTGCTAAACTGATGCAGCACATAGCTGGCAGAGTATTCGACTCTTTAGTTTGTGATCAGCCATAATGGCAGGGCAGTAACAAATTGATAGAAAGTAATGCTAAATTAAGGTAACAAGACCACGATCCACCCCAGCAAAATAAGGCAGGTGCAACCATTTAGTTGAAGTGGAAGGCAGATTTAAGCAGGCCATCAAGATTTGGAGGGTTAAGCAACGGAGCATACAAGATAACAAGCTGAAATCAAGTCCCTGACAAAAATAAAAGGGATTGGAGTAAAGTGAAAGATACAGAAAAAGGTTCTTTTTTCGTAAAAGAAGAGAGAAGATACCTCATCAACAGAATGTATATTTTGGTCATCAGCCGTGTATATGATAACATCCTAATGAGATAGAATTATCATCAGTAAGGAAGAGCAGCCAAAAGGCGAAAAACTAAAATGGACATTACACAATAGAACAGAATCCAGATAATATATAATTCAAAATTGACATATTAATCTTCACTAAAGAGCAAACGCTAGAGGTAGTTAGCAAACTATAACTTGCATGAGAAGCTGGCAGAGCCAAAAAAAAAAAAACTTCCTCTTTGAAGATTTACATTAGATTGATACAAAAAACGGATTGATATTGCAAGCAACCACACAAAATTTCGGAAAATATTATTTACGTAACTTGAGTCGTCAAATGCACACAATAGAACAGAATCCAGATAATATATAATTAAAAATTGACATATTAATCTTCACTAAAGAGCAAACGCTAGAGGCAGTTAGCAAACTATAACTTGCATGAGAAGCTGGCAGAGCCAAAAAAAAAAAAAACTTCCTCTTTGAAGATTTACATTAGATTGATACAAAAAACAGATTGATATTGCAAGCAACCACACAAAATTTCGGAAAATATTATTTACGTAACTTGAGTCGTCAAATGCACCACCAAATCCATAGATCACTTACCCCAGCCATAGGCACAATGTCTGCAGGTTCTCCATCCTTGAAGTGAAAGATACCACCCTTGAAATCCACATCATAACTATTTAAGTAACACACTGCCTTCAACGAAAGAATTAAGAATTGTCAACTGGAGTAAACAAATAAGGACCTCAGGATTTATGACTTAGCCAAGATATAACAGTGTGATGCAGAGCATTGTACTATCATTACTTTAATCTTTTCCAAAAATCAAATATCCAAACACTCACTCATATACCAATATCCACGACAAACTCATTTGATTAATTGTCTCTGTTACCACAATTTGACCTTACCTATGAACCAAAAACAACAAATTAGTTCAATCCAGCGCACTAGACCATAAGAAGCTACTATATGGTGCATATTAATTCAATAACTATTGCCATATGTAACTTCATATCATGCACAAATGCCATGTCTGATTTCCTGGGTGTTGGATAGGATATCAAAAGGTCAACCTTTTTAACAGGAATTTATGCCGCCACAGGAGCCTATATAAATTCATTTAGAGTATTCTTTTATAATCCCACTCCAAAACTAAGCCACTCCTGATGTCTACAATTTACCTTTTGTAGTTCCGCTACCTCACCTCCTATGTTTCTAGCTCAGTTTTAACATTGAAAATAGGATACATCCATCCAAATTGCACTAATTTTTCAAAGACAAAAGAACTCTTGCAAATAGCCATTAAGTTCAGTATTATGAACGTTTGGTAAAAGCAAACACTCAGATAAACAATTTCAATTGTCATGGTATATTGAGGAGAATAAAAGCTCGAAAGTTTATTTTAGTTTATGTAACAAGAAGACAACCATTTCATTTGTCCTGAATTGGTAAAGAGTGTTTTCACTTAAAGATTGACAATAGAGAGGTTAACAGCCCATTTGTCAAGCTGCCATAAACTAATTATTTTGGAAAGTGCTTTTGTTCAAAAGAGTACTTCTGGAGAGTAGCAGTTTGCGTTTGGCCCATTCATTTGAGAAGTACTTTTTGCAAATTTTGATAAGCAAATTGTGTTTAGCAAGTCTTCTCAAAAGTGCTTTTAAGTGTCAACTTATGAAAAAAGACAACAAAGGTTCAATTTATACTTAGTATTATTTTAAAGAGAGAAATAAAATTAAATATTTTTAAAAAAGAATTCAATTAATATTTTTATTTTTATTTAATATATATAAAATATATATTAAAAGTTTTAATCAATATAAAATGTTATTATCCAAAAGAATAATATCGGATATTTGGTATCACTTATTGTTTACATGATAATTTAAATATAACAAAATTAAATCATTCATTATAAACTAAAAGGCTAATCCATAAATATATAAAAGAAGATATTGTTGTAAAACTTTTAGTAATTATGGATGTCCACTACTCCCACCACTTTCACCCATGATGTATATAATCTTCCACTACTCATCTCTCACACCTCCATAACCCATCCTCATGATCTTCTCCCAGGATCTCAAAGGTTAATGTCATGTTTAAAACAATCATTTTGTAACCTTTTATGTAATAGTATAAATAGAGGCCTGAAATGTGATATAGGATACACTTGAACACTTGATGAAATAAGAAAGTTATCTCTTCTTCTCTTATTCTACTTATAAGCACGAAGTTGAGCTCTTTCCTTGTTTAGAAAATAAAATTCCCCAGTCTTCAGTTGGATCCAAGATGAGTAATAAAGATTTATGCCTTTTTGATATGCTACAACTCACACAATATTAAGAGAAAAAAAAAATTTCTCTCAAGTAGAAAGTTAATTGAGGGCTCTAGGAGAGTGACCTTATTACTACCTGGAGGAACGATATTAACTATTACTCCCTCCGTTCCAATTTATGTGAACTTGTTTGACTAGGCACGGAGTTTAAGAAAAAATGAAGACTTTTAGAATTTGCCTAAACAAGTCAAAAAGGGGTCCCAAGTATTTGTGTGGTTGTAAAAACTTCTCATTAAGGGTAGAATTAAAAGTTTAAGCTAAATTATTTCCAAATTTAGAAAAGAGTCATTCTTTTTAAAATGGACCAAAAAGGAAATAGGTTCACATAAACTAGAACAGAGGGAGTAATAATGCATTGTATTGTATTGTAGAAAGTCTCAAAGAAACTTGTTGAGTTTCAAAGCCATTCGCCAAAATGGCTACCATGTTGAGACCTCTAATGAAGAAAAAGTTGAATACCTTTATATTACTGCAATAAAAGCGGGGGAAAAATGTGAGCACGAAAAATTACGCCCATTTTCTTCTGGGTTGTACCACACAAACATTGGTGTGGTTGAATTACATGCCATGGTAAACAAAAGGTTTACTACTTCTAATGATTTTATCATTTGGCATGAGTGGGCCATCCCGATTCTATCATGATGCGCAGAATAATAGAGAATTCAAATGGGCACAGATTAAAGAACAAGAAGATTCTTCAGATAAAGGAATTCTCTTGTGCTGCTTGTTCTCAAGGAAAATTGGTTATTAAACCATCAGCGGCTAAAGTTGGGATTGAATCCCCTGCATTTCTGGAACGTATACAGAGTGATATATGTGGGTCTATACACCCTCCATGTGGACCATTCAAGTATTTTATGGTCTTGATAGACGCATCTACAAGATGGTCACATGTGTGCTTATTGTCTAACTCGTAATATGGCATTTGCGAGATTGTTGGCCCAAATAATAAGGTAAGCGCACAATTTCCAAATTATGCAATTAAGACAATTCGTCTTGATAATGCTGGTTAATTTACATCTCGGGCCTTTACTGATTATTGTATGGCTATTGGAATAAAAGTTGAGCATCCGGTTGCTCATGTTCATACTCAAAATGGTCTAGCAGAATCATTAATTAAACGCCTCCGATTAATAGCTAGACCATTGCTAATGAGGACAACTTCCCCTTTCAGTGTGGGGACATGCTATTTGCATGCAGCAACACTTGTGAGCATAAGGCCAACCAGTTATCATGAAGTCTCTCCATTACAGTTGGCTTTTGGTCAGAAGCCAAATATTTCCCATCTAAGAATTTTTGGATGTGCGGTATATGTTCCAACTACTCCACCACAACGCACAAAGATGGGTCCCCAAAGAAGGTTGGTTATGAATCTCCTTCTATTATTAAATATCTAGAGCCTAATCATGAAGTCTCTCTATTACAGTTGGCTTTTGGTCAGAAGCCAAATATTTCTCATTTAAGAATTTTTGGATGTGCGATATATATTCCAATTGCTCCACCACAACGTACAAAGATGGGTCCCCAAAAAAGGTTGGGGGTATATGTTGGTTATGAATCTCTTATTATTAAATATCTGGAGCCTATGACAGGAGATTTGTTTAAACCCAGCTTTGTTGATTGTCAGTTTGATGAATCAGTTTTTCCAACATTAGGGGGAGAAAATAAACGGCTGGAAAAAGAGATAGATTGGAACATATTATCTATATCTCATTTGGATCCTCGTACAAATCAATGTGAACAAGAAGTTCAAAAGATCATTTATATGCAAAATATTGCAAATCAATTGCCAGATGCATTTACTAACCTTCCACAGATCGCATATTCTAACGGTAAATACTCCAATTCGAGTTGATGTCCCAGCTGGACACTATGATAATGCAAATGAGTCTAGGCCACGCCTTAAACGTGGTAGACCAATCGGTTCCAAGGATAAGTATCCCCGAAAAAGGAAAGGAGCAAATGATCAGGTTGATCATAACATGGAGGCAATTGCTCAAGAGGATCATAAAGATATAATAATTGATAAGACCTCACAGGAGGTTCTAGTACTTAGAAATGATGAAAATGAAGAGATCTCAATAAGTTATGTCTCTATGGGAAAAAGGTGGAACCGAAATAACGTTGTTATTGACAACAATTTTGCATATAATGTTGCAGTTGAAATAATGCAACAAGATGACGATCTTGAGCCAAAGTCTGTCGATGAATGTAGACAGAGAAATGACTGGCAAAAATGGAAAACGCAATTCAAGCGGAATTGGCTTCACTCGTAAAACGTGAAGTTTCGGACCAATAGTCCGAAAGCCTGAAGGTGTCAAGCCAGTGGGGTACAAATGGGTGCGAAAACAAAATGAAAAAGGTGAAATCGTAAGATATAAAGCACGACTTGTTGCACAAGGGTGTTCGCAAAGGCCTGACATTTATTATATGGAGACATATTCTCCTGTGGTACATGCAATTACCTTCAGGTATCTAATAAATCTAGCAGTCCATGAAATGCTTGATATGCGGTTGATGGATGTTGTTACAACCTACTTATATGGCTCACTGGACAGTGAAATTTTTATGAAAATCCCCGAGGATATAAAGTTCCTGAAGCACATAAAAGTTCAAGGGAAACTTGTTCAATAAAGCTTCAGAAATCCTTATACGGATTGAAGCAATCAGGGAGGATATGGTACAATCGCCTTAGCGAGTATTTGTTAAAGGAGGGATACAAAAATGACCCTATTTGCCCTTGTGTATTTATTAAGAGGTCTGGATCTAAATTTGTCATCATAGATGCGTATGTTGATGACTCGAATATCATTGGCACTTCTAAAGAGCTTCCAAAGGTTGTAGAGTGTTTGAAGAAAGAATTTGAAATGAAAGATCTTGGTAAGACAAAATTTTGTCTTGGCCTATAAATTGAGCATGTAACAAATGGATTTTTTGTCCATCAATCAACATACACTGAAAAGGTTTTAAAGCGATTTTACATGGATAATGCACATCCATTGAGTACCCCAATGGTTGTGAGATCGCTTGACATAAATAAAGATCCATTTCGGCCTCATAAAAATGAGGAAGAACTCGTTGGTGATGAAACTCCATATCTTAGTGCAATTAGGGCACTGATGTACTTGCTAACAATACCCGACTAGATATTGCTTTTGCAGTAAGCTTATTAGCAAGATTCGGTTCCTCCCCAACAAGAAGTCATTGGAATGGTGTTAAGCATATATTTAGATATCTTCGGGGAACTCTAGATATGGGATTGTTCTATTCTAATGAATTCAAGTCGGAAATGATTGGCTATGCCGATGCACGTTATTTGTCTGATCCACATAAAGCCCGATCTCAAACAGGCTATTTGTTTACATATGAAGGTACAATTATATCATGGCGTTCAATGAAACAAACAATAGCTGCCACATCTTCAAATCATGCTGAGATAATAGCCATTCATGAAGCTAGTCAGGAATGTGTTAGGTTGAGATCATTGACTCAACATATTCAGGAAATATGTGATTTTCTTATGAGAAAAGATAATCCAACTACACTATATAAAGACAGTGTTGCTTGCATTGCTCAACTGAAAGGAGGATACATCAAATGAGACAGAACAAAGCACATTTCACCAAAGTTCTTTTTCACGCATGATCTTCAACAAAATGGTGAAATTAATGTTCAACAAAAACTATATTATCTGTTCACTAAGGCATTACCAACTTCAACATTTGAGAAGTTGGGACAGAAGATTGGTATGCGACGTCTTCGAGAAATAAAGTGATGTTTTCATGAGCGGGAAAAAGATACGCTGTACTCTTTTTTCCTTAGCCTAGGTTTTGTCCCATTGAGCTTTCCTGGTAAGGTTTTTAACGAGGCAGCAAATAACGCATGTTACAGATATGTGTGCTCTTTTTCCTTCACTAAGATTTTTTCCCACAAGGTTTTTTTCTTAATAAGGTTTTAACAAGCATATGGACATCCAAGGGGAAGTGTTGTAAAACCTATAGTAATTGTGGATGTCCACTACTCCCACTACTTTCACCCATGATGTATATAACCTCCCACTACTCATCTCTATTATGATTGTAACTCCCACACCTCCATAACCCCTCCCCATGATCTTCCCCCGTGATCTCAAAGGCTAATGTCATGTTTAAGACAATCCTTTTGTAACCTTCTATGTAATAGTATAAATAGAGGCATGAAATGTGATATAGGATACACTTGAACACTTGATGAAATAAGAAAGTGATTATCTCTTCTTCTCTTATTCTACTTAGCTTCTTGTTTTATATTGTTACTTTGACCTACATTTCTTAATAGAGACCAATTTATAGTAGAGAGACTTCAACAACAACAACAACATTACGAGTATAATCCCACATGTGGGGTCTGGGAAGAGTAGTGTGTACGCAGACCTTATCCTACCTAGAAAGGTAGAGATAGTTTCTGATAAACCCTCGCCTCAAGAAAAGGTGGAAAGGAAGAAAAGGGAAGAAGAAAAAGAAAGAGAGAGAAAAAATAGCATCAAATAGTAACAATTAGGGAGCAACAATTTCCAGTAAAGGGGGAGAAAAAGTAGCATCAAATAGTAACAATCAGGGAGCAACAATTTCCAGTAGCAATTTTCAAAAACAATGGACGCGGTTGCTAAGTACCAGATATAATAACAAACTAGAAGAAAGTATCTTTCAACCTACAACAAGAATATTACTAGTACTACAGGTAAACCTAGGAGAAACTCACAACTACCTATCAATCTACCACCTTAATGCTCGACCTCCACACCCTCATATTGCTAGTCATGTCCTCGGTTCCGTGACGCACTGACATGTCTTGCCTAATCACCTCTCTCCAATACTTCTTTGGCCTACCTCTGCCCTTCCTCAAGCCCGCCATGGTCAACCTCTCACACCTCCTAACCGGCGCATCTATGTCTCTCCTCCTCACATACCCAAACCATCGCAGCCTCGATTCCCACAATTTGTCTTCTACGGATGCCACTCCCACCTTGTCCCTAATAACTTCATTCATAGTATTGTCTTTCCTGGTATGTCCATACATCTATCTCAACATTTTCTTATTTCAGCTATGCTCATCTTTTGGACATGGGACTTCTTGACGGGCCAACACTCAGCTCCATACAACATAGCCGGTTTAACCACCACCCTGTAGAATTTGCCCTTAAGTCTAGGCGGCACATTCGTATCCCATAAAATCCTCGAAGCTAGCCTCCATTTCATCCAACCCGCTCCAATGCGGTGGGTAACATCCCCGTCAATCTCCTCGTTGCCTTGGATTATAGACCAAAGATACTTAAAACTATCTTTTTTAGGGATGACTTGAGTATCAATCTTTACTTCCACTTCTTCTTCATGCCTCTCATCACTGAACTTGCACTCCAAATATTCAGTTTTTGACCTACTCAACTTGAAACCTTTGGACTCCAGCGTCTGTCTCCAAATTTCCAACCTAGTGTTAACACCCCCTCGCGTCTCGTCAATCAGTACTATGTCATCAACAAATAACATACACCATGGCACCCTCCCTTGTATGTGTCGTGTCAGCACATCAAACGCTAGGGCAAACAAAAACGGGCTAAGGGTTGATCCCAGATGCAACCCCATCTCCACAGGGAAATGTTCTGAGTTTCCTCCCGCAGTCCTCACCCAAGTCTTAGCACCTTCGTACATGTCCTTAATCACCCTAATGTACGCTACTGGGACTCTGCTAACCTGCAAACATTTTTGTAGACCTCTCTCAGGACTTTGTCATAAGCCTTCTCAAGGCAAATGAACACCATGTACAAGTCCTTTTCTCTCCCTATATTGCTCCACCAATAGTTTCACAAGGTGAATGGCTTCTATAGTTGACCGTCCCGGCATAAATCCGAACTGGTTCTCAGAGATAGATACACAAGTCCTCACTCTCTTCTCCACCGCCCTCTCCCAAACCTTCATAGTGTGACTCAGCATCTTGATCCCTATAGTTGTTTTAGTTCTGGATATCACCTTTGTTTTTATATATCTCCCATTTTCTTCTTTTCTTTCCCTGAGGATTTCTTTCGTATTTAAGAAAAAAGTATTTATAATGAACCATTATTTTAAAGGGCAGCCCGGTACACTAAGCTCCCGCTATGCGCGAGGTCCCGTGAAGGGCCGGGCCCTTTATATTAAAATATGAAAATAAAGGTTCATTATAATACATATATATAATCCATAAATATAACGGTTCATTATAAATATATATATATATATAATCCATAAATATATAAAAGGAAAGATAATGGACAATAAATAAAAAGACCATCCTTCATTAGAGATATATAAATACATTCTTATAAGCCAAAGAATATAAATAATAATTGTACCAATACGGTGCTAGAAAAGCTTTACAACATACATAAATCACATTAGCATCCAAAAAAAATCTATCCAACTATCTTCACACAGATATTTAACTTATTTTTATGCCAAGAGTGCAATAGAAATAAACTGAAATTTGTTACTTCCAAGATGCTTGTTCAATGCCTTGACATGCTCGTCTATTTCTTCTCTCCAAATCAGCCCCAAAAGGGCAAAGTAGAAGACAACCTTCCTTAGCCTCTGCCTCCTCTACCTTGCCTAAGTATCAATCACTATTTATTTTACTAACCATACACTGTCAAACAAGGAGAAAATGAAAACTCACAAGTCTAATGAAAAGTTGCAACAGAGAAGTAAGTGACACATCCAAACAATTGTTTTACCCATAACATAAACTTACAACAATTCATTATCTACTCAGTGAGATTATTGCTGTTAGGATAGCATTCTAGACTGCACGCCAAGTAAAGAAAGTTAATATACTCCGTGCACACATTTTCAAATGGGCTTCCATGAGTGCTTCGTATCACATCCATAGAAAAGAATGAATGAGAAACACTTCATGTTTGACCTTTTCCAAAGCATCCAATCCTCCCTAGTAACAAAGTAAGAGCAGATGGAAATTGTATGGAAATACTTTATCAGTTCATCCCATTGCTAATCTTGAATATGCTTTCCAAAACATATATTCTAGGAAATCTTGGAATTGTTCATCATAAATAGATACGCCACCATGGCACTTCAGTGATTGCAGACATCAGGCGTTACACATCTCTAACTGCTGAATTCTCATAACAGACATCAAAACATATTCAAATAATGGTTATTCCCGACAAGCCAACTAAAATTGGGAATTCTATCTTTCCTTTCATAATCCCCTTCCACAAGCTCATACTAGTGGGTCTATCGCTTTCTTCAAGAACCATCTGCAATCAAGGATCCACTCTGCAACTACAACTTATTTACATCAAGCATCATCCATGAAGCACTTTTGAGAGCTGAACCTCCACAGACGAACCACCTTTTTCCGCTCAACAAAATGATATTTTTTTGTCTCCATTTGTTCAATCCCATCGAAATCCCACTATTTGCTCCCAATTATAGACAATTGATGACGGGATGCAAAACAAGGAAGATAGTACATGGATATACTTGAAAAGGCAGACTGGCTGACCATATTCCCTCCAAGTGAGTATTTTTTTATTTCTACCTGTCAATCTCTTTCAGATTTCAAGATCGCAGCTTCCATAATTCAATCTCTCCAAAATTTCCTCAAAGGCATCCTGAAATATTTATTAGGTATTGAACCTACCATGCACCTGAGCTTCTGAACCAAACTACAAACATCATGAACTAGCCCAACTAGAACGAACTCTGACTTTTTCATGTCGATATGCAGTCCATATACTGCTTCAAACCACTCAGACTCTGAGGAGGAAGTGAAACTGTCTGAAACGTAGTACAAGAAAATGAGCGTACATCTGCAACTAATGAATACGACATTGACGCATAGTTTGCGAACCTACAAAAGGTTTCCCGCCCTGTTAGCCAACCTATCGACGCAGCTACTCTTTTCTTTTCACTAGTTTACTGAAAGATTCCCATGATGAAATGAGACAGTAACGTGGAGAGATGATCCTAAT
Source organism: Nicotiana paniculata (assembly GCA_005239505.1). Lineage (NCBI taxonomy): Eukaryota > Viridiplantae > Streptophyta > Magnoliopsida > Solanales > Solanaceae > Nicotiana > Nicotiana paniculata. Next base: position 83,183 of record ML361505.1, read on the forward strand.
CCCCTGCCCAAAAAGACAGCTGGTGTTCCATTAATCATGAAAATAGAGGTAAATCTAAGTGGAGAATTTAACTATATGATTATAACTCTTGTGTATACTGCAGGGCCATTTGATCTCTAGGAAGATACGACACATCTTGACAATGTTACTGTGTTATTATGTCATACCGGATGAACATGGGAAGCAAGCCATACTATGTTATCAACACATTCAACTTTGAGAAACATGAGAAAACTAATAAATGCATGCTGCAAGAAGAAGCAATACATTGTTCATGAAATAAAACTAAAAATATGCAGCAAAAAACAATGTGGGAGGATACAACAGCAAGTCAAGAACGCACCGCGAAATCCCGTTGTTTAAGGTAAGGTCTATTATCATCACTGTGCCAACCAATGCTTGCTCCTCTACACCAGCTGTAATTCACATAGAACATTAGCAAATTGCTAGACATACTGCTCCATAGAAGTGAAATATTTCTTGCAGGATGAAAAGAATCACATGAAACAGCAAAGTGCACAAGACCATATCATTGTAATCCATAATTTGGGCATAGAGTGTAGATGTGATTGATAAAAAGGCAAAAAAGACGCCCTACACTGAATACGTAGTGTACTTAGAACGCATATCAACAAAAATATAAAGAATAAAATTCAACAGAACAGCTATTTTCAGAAGTATTTGAAATAATGCAGCTTTAACTTATAAATAGCTCCAAGTCAAGCCAAGGTAAGCCCTAAGCGGTCACCCAAGAGTCTAGCCTAGTAGTCAACAAAGTGTGTCGAGAACCATGACGTCTCAGGTTCAAACCCCAACGGAAAAAAAAAAACACTTGGTTATTTCTTCTCATCTGTCCAAACCTTGGTGGACAGAGTTACCTGGTACCTGTTGATGGTGGGAGGTGGCAGGTATCCCATGGAATTAGTCGGGGTGCGTGCAAGCTAGCCCGGACACCACGATAAAAAAAGACCCTAAGCAATCTTTAGTTATAATAGCTCTAATTCACCAAACCTTTGTTGTATTTCACCAAATCTAAAAATCAGTCTCTCCCCTTAACAAAATCCAGTTACTTAATGCCATGTCAACTTATGAAATACGTCATGTTCACACATCATTTGTCTTGGCAACATCCGGTTCTAATAAGCTGAAACATTGAACTATTTGTTTGTGACAATGAAGGCTAAAAACAGTAAGAAGAAAAATTAATAATAGAGTGAGATTGAACTTGCTAAAACCACAAGCTTCTGATCAATTTTATCCAACTTGCATTTGGGAAAATCTATCATCTACTGCTACAAGAGATGTCCTAAGTTCCAGGAAACTTCACTCCATATGCAACTGAAAGCAAAGGCTTGTCCTAGTTGGATGGACTTTAATGGTTTCTATCAACTATTATTAATTCTAGAACTTGAAAAGCATATATAACAATAACAATCCTCTGTATTCATCCCACTCTATCAAAATAGTTGCACTAGACTGTATATGAATCCTCTGTATTCATTCCACTCTATCCAAGTCCATTCACTATTTAGTGGTTGACTATTTTTACAACCTACACTTAGTGGCGGAGCAAGGAATTTATCTAAGGGGATTCAAGAATGTCACACTTGGGATTTGAATCTATGACCTAAAGCAGTTTTTTAACCGCTTCTACTACTTTACTAATATTTCCCCTTATGGCAAGGGGGTTCAATAGCTAATATAATAACCAAAAAATAGTTTTTGCCCAATTTCCAGTGTAAATTTTCAACAAAAGGGATTCAATTGAACCCCCCCCCCACCCTCCCCCTTCAAGCTAGCTCCGACCCTGCCTACCTAACTATCCTGTTTTATCAAGGCTTGAGACTGACTGTGCTTTGCGAAGCTCAAATAGGCAGAGTTAAATTTTAAAAAGGATATGATCATAAATAAGTTTATATAGAAGGGAAAGAAGTGGGAGTTTGAACCTGATTAGACCAGTGAATTCAACAAACAATTCATACTGGCACCCAAAATACTCCTCTGCCTTCTCCCTTAGCCTCTCTATAAAAGCAAAATAAAAAATTAAATAAAACTGACAAAAACTAAAACATTAGAAATCCCAAGAATAAAAAATTACGTAAGATCAAAAAATGAAACCTCGAATGGGAATGATGGGCAAGATGAAATGGGCGGAGTTAGTGGCAATAAGATGAGATAGTGTTGTAGACAACACATTGGGCCTGTACCCTACCGTACAACAGCTCTTGTGTATAAACTCTAACTCCTGCAATTAATTAAAACAAAAATGAAACAAATTTCTTCACGTGTACTATGTAATTTATCAAAAGAGAGATTGTTATAAGTTTGTAAATGTGGAAATGAACCTTGCAAAGATCTAAAGGAAGAAAGTTATGGAGAATGAGACGGGGGTGCTCGCTGTCTGCCATTTTTGGAACTGTAGCTCTATGTTAGCGCCTTGGTATACTTCTATAAGATGAACCGGGCGGCTTCATGTTTGAGCTGGTCGGTTTATGTGTGGGCGCTACTCTAGCCCAAACAACTTAGGGGTCGATTGGTAGGGTGAATAAAAATAATACTAAATAAGGTGTATTAGTAATGTTGATATTAGTTATACTGATATATTTTTTATCGATTGTTTGGTTTGATGTATTAAATTATAGCACAATTTTTAAAAAAATTATTTGTTTACAAAAATATTCTCAAAACCAGTCCATCACTCTAACTTTTTAAGAAGAAACATATGTTGAGAAATATTTTTATATGAAAAAGTTTTAAAAAATATTTGATTTTCTACCTATATTGTAATATAGAACTAAATATTTATTTATAAAAAAAAATTCTAGTATTTATTTATTTACTAGAGATATAATTTTATTTCTCACTATTTGTATGTTTTAAACTTGCATTAATATCATAAGTAGCACATTTTAATCAAGCATAAATTTTGAAGGACAATTTTTTCTTTAAATAAGTTAATGCATGCATTGAAACTCATTGCATTGCTAATACCATGATTTTCTATGCATTAGTTATGCATATGATAATACCAAATAGGATGTATAACTAATACTTGCATAACTAATGCGTAGGTTCAAAATGTCCACCAAACAAAGTATTATTAATACACAAAACTAATGCATGCATTATTTTATCTAATGCATTCTACCAAACGACTCCTTATAGGCCCTAGTGTTCTCTTGCACCAGGTGGCCCAGTTTGTGGTTTTGTATTTAATGTTCGCCATTTTTCTCAAATTTGATTACTAGTTTGGATCGTAATGACCTGACCGGTTGTTTTGCTTTTTGGATCCTCGTTCCCCTAATTATGACTCCCCGTATAAGTTTTTACAATTTTATGACTTGCGGGGATGGTTGGTTTAGGCTTGGAAGAGTTCGGGTTGAAATCAAAATACTTAGTTCGTTAATAGTGGCCTATGATGGCCAAGTTTGACTTGAATCAACATTTTTATTAAACGATCTCGGAACCGGGATTTGATGATTCCAATAGATTCTTATGATGATTTTGGACATGGGCGTGTGTTTGGATCGGGTTTTGGGTGATCCGGGAGTGTTTTGGCGCTTAATGTTGAAAGTTGGTACATTGAAGATTTTTCTAGTTCTTTAAATTTGGTTACAAGTAGATTTTTGTGTTATCAAGATCCATTTGGGATTCCGACCTTGGAATAGGTCCATATGGTGATTTATGACTTGTACACAAAATTTGGTGACATTCTGAATGGTCTAAGTATGATTCGACGCGTTCGGAGCAAGTTGAAAAGTTTGAAGTTTATAAGTCGATTCATTTGATTTTGGAATGTGATTCTTGGTTTCGATATTATTTTACGTGTTCCGAGGGTTCGAGCATGTCTGTATTATGTTTATGGACTTGTTGGTGCAGTTGGACGGGGTCCCGGATGGCTCGAGTATGTTTTGGACCTCCCGGAGCTAAGTCCAAAACTGCTACATTGCTGGTTCTAGTTTCCTTCTTCGCTAGCGCGGAGGTCCTCACGCGTTCGCGATGAAGGATTTGGGCAGTGGGGTGATTTGTTCTTCGCGTTTGCGATCAGACGGTCGCATTCGCAAAGGTTTGAGGTTTTACGCCTATGCGTTTGCGAAGGCCCTCTCGCGTTCACATAGAAGAAAGGGATCTGAGAGGGGTCAACACCCATCGTTCGTAAAGGTGTAGTCGCGACGCGATGCTCAGGCGGGTCAAGACTTCGCGATCGTGAGACTTCCCTCACGTTCACAATGAAGGTTTCCTAGGCATGGGGGAGCTTTGCCTTCGGGATTGCGAGGCATCTTCCTCGATCGCGAAGAAAGATCGCTGGGCAGTGGACTTTATTAAAAACGGGACCTTCGCCTATTTTGTTCATTTCTCTCATCTTGTGGCCTATTTTGGAGATTTTTAGAGAGGAAGTTTTACCTAGAACCTTATGTAAGTATATTCTACATAATGTGAGTTTAATACATAGATTATGGGTAGATTTTAACATGAAAATTGCAGAAGTTCTAGTATTGTGTTGAAAAAACTAAGTTTTGATAAAAGTGGGGTTACACCACGAAAATGGTTATGAAATTGGGTAAAAATTATATATTTGTGTCATGAGGTTATGGGTAACAATTATTTACAAAACTTTTTGAAATCCAGGCACGTGGGCCCAGAGGCGAATTTTAGGGATCCTCCAAAAGGGATTGGGTAATTACTCTAATAGTTAAATTATGAGCTTTTGAGCCAATATTGATTAGTTTGTACAACCTTTGGCTAGTTTCGGATTGCTCGGCACCGAATTGAGGCTTTAGTGCGATTTGTGGACAAGTCAGTTGGATTTGGAAACGAGGTAAGTCTCTTGCCTAACCTTGCAAAAGGGAATTTATCCCATAGGTGTTTAAATTTTTATTTGATACTAATTGTGGGTGATACGTACGCACGAAGTGACGAGAGTTCGTATGTAGCTAAAATTCATGTTATGTTCGGGTAGACATAGGACTTTATCATGCAATACTTGCACTACTTGAGCTGAACTTGTTAGTTTAATTACTTGTATTAATAAGTAAAATTTGTTTAAAGATTATGTTCGACCGAGCTTCATTACTTAGAGATCTGGCGGAATGATGTAATTTATTGATGGAAAAATTCATAATTCCTTTATGGGCTTACCTTGGGTTGTAAACACGAAATTCATAGTCTGAATAGTTTCCCTATTCTTGTGGATAGGGTTGAACACCTCAACAATATTTTTACATAATGTGATGCATCCATGGATCGGGTCGTACGATCTCAGTAGTATATGTACACGATTGTTATTGATTTGGCTGTATGGCCTCAACATAACTCGTGTGTGTTGTCACTAGGAGTCCGATTATACTCGATATATTCTTTATGACTATAGAAGTTGTAGTTACGTGCTGGCCCTTACTTGTTGAGATTAACATGTTATATTTGAGGACTTTTAACTTGTTATTTGGTTAAAACATCACTTATTTATTGCGTCTTATTCCAGTATTATTGTAACTACCTGACCGTCCATTTTGCTTACTAGATCCCCGTTCCTCTAATTAAGACTCCCCGTATGTGCTTTTTACTGTTTTATGACTTGCGGGGATGGTTGGTTTAGGTTTGGAAGGGTTCGGGTTGAAATCGGAACACTTAGTTCCTTAATAGTGGTCTAAGGTGGCCAAGTTTGACTTGATTCAACCTCGGAATCGAGATTTGAAGGTTCCAATAGGTACATATGATGATTTTGGACTTAGGTGTGCATTCGGATCAGGTTTCGGGGGATTCGGGAGCGTTTCGGCGCTTAATGTGGAAAGTTGGCTCATTGAAGGTTTTAAAGTTCTTTAAATTTTGTTTGGATTAGACTTTGGTGTTATCGAGGTCCGTTTTGGATTTGGTGCCTAGGAATAGTTCTGCATGGTGATTTATGACTTGTACGTACAATTGGTGTCATTCTGAGTAGTCTAAGTATGATTCAACACGTTCGGAGCTAATTGAAAAGTTTGAAGTTCAAATTTTATTCAAGTTGGTTTTGGGGTTGATTCAAGTTGGTGTTTCAAGGGTTCGAGCAGGTACATATTATGTTTATAGACTTTTTGGTGCGATTGTTCGGTGTCCCAGGTGGCTTGGGTGAATATCGGACCACCCGGAGCTAAGTCTGAAAATCTGATGTTCCTGGTTCTGATTTCCTTCTTCGCGAACGCAAAGGTTGGTTCACGTTCACGTAGAAGGAATTGGGGGACTGAGCATTTTTCCCTTCGCGTTCGCGTTCATGGGGTCGTGTTCACGAAGGTCTGGGACTGGTAGCCTTCGCGTTCGCGTATACGGGCCAGCGTTCAAGTAGAATAAAAGGGCATGAGGGGCCAGCCACATTTTGCTCGCAGAGCGGTATACCGAAAAAAATAAGTCACAACCTTACTTAAGCAATTCTGCTTATTCTTATTCTATCTTAGAAGAAGTGAAACTTTTCTTTGCTAGCTCTATTTATCCTATTGGGATTGTAGCAAGAGTGGAATGAAAGAAAGAAAGCTGTCCTTATCTTCTCCTCCAACTGCGCGTTCGCGATGCTCAGGTTGGCAAGCCTTCACGATCGTGAGAAATCCCTCGCGTTCGCGATGAAGGACTTCACTACCTGGGCCAGTTATGCCTTCGCGATCGCAAAGAAAAGATCACTGGGCAGACTTGATTTTTAATACGAGACTTAGTGTCTTTTCCCTCATTTTCCACTTGGTCTTGGGTGATTTTGAGAGCATTTTGTTGGGGATTTTCATCAACTTCAAGAGGTAAGTTATCCTTATCAATTTTTGAGTTAAATACACGGATTATGGGTAGAGTTTAACATGAAGCTAATGGAAAAATTGTGAGATTTTTGTGGAACCTAGGGTTTCGTAAAAAAAATATGATTTGACCACAAAATTGATTATGTAATTGGGAATAAATTATATATTTGAGTTCGTGAGGTCATGGGTAACATTTATATTTGAAAATTTCCGGTTTCCGGGCACGTGAGCCTGGGGGTGAATTTTAGGAATCTTCCAAATTGGGTTGGATAATTATTCTAATAGCTAAATTACGAAGTTTTGAGAATATATTTATTAATTTATACGACTTTTGGGTAGTTTCAGAGTCCTTGACATTGCTTGAGGAGTTCTAGTGAGGTTGAAGAGCCGGATTGAGGACTTGGAATCGAGGTAAGACTCTTGACTAACCTTGTAATAGGGAACTCATCCCCTTAGGTGTATTAAATATTGTGTGCTACTCTTTATGGGGAGATACGTACACACGAGGTGATGAGAGTCCGTATGTAGCTATATTCATGATATGTACGGGTTAACTTAGATTCACAACATGCCTTTAATTGTACTGTTTATGCCTATTCTATGTATTAATTTTCTTTATTATGACTGAGATCGAGGTTTTAATAAAGATATATGCTTAGCCTCTACTTTGGTAAAGCTGGGAAATATTTGATAAACTATAGATCTGCATCTTCTCATCTCGCATGTGCTTCCGCGAGTGAGGTAAATTTCTCTACTCTTATAGCATCGGGTCGTTTGCCTTGGCAGTGAAATAAATTACTCTTATAGCATCGGGACGTTTGCCTTGGCAGGTTGGTAACACTACTCTTATTGCGATCGGATCGTTCGTCTCGGCAGTACTGAGTACCACTATTCCTATGGGATCAGGCCGTTCGCCTTGGCAGCTTCGTGCTTAATAATTGGAACTGGATTTGGTTTGGTAACAATTGAGTTAGCGCCTTCAAGGCCGGATAAGACATGTTTAGTAATTTGATATAGACTCATGTGTGGAATTACTATAGTTACTTTTATTTTCTTCGTTGCTACTTGTTGTACACTCACCATGTCTACTTTACGTATTTATATTATTATTTGACCTCTAGTAACTGTCAAGTGGACCCCTTATGACTACTTCTTTGAGGTTAGGCTAGATACTTAATCAGTATGCGTTGTTTTTCGTACTCACACTACACTTCTGCACTATATGTGCAGGTATTGAGACTGGTACTACCAGTAGTCACGCGGGCGCGCAACCGATCTTCTAGGGAGACTTAGTGGTGAGTTGCTTGCCTTGCTACGATCTGCAGCACCGAAGTTTGCCTCTACCTTGTTTATTATTTTTGTTTATGACCTCTCATACAATAGTTGTATTAGTTTTGTATATTCTCTAGATTGCTCATGAAACTTGTGGCACCGGGTTTTGGGAGCTTTTAGCATTTACGTATGATTGTACTTATTATTACTGTCATTTCAATGGATATATTTATCATGCTGGTATTTTGTTGAGAAAAGAGTATGTACGGTTGCATGAGATCTTCCTTATTTCGTGCATCTAAAAAGGAACTTTTGTTTTTTAATGTAAAAGAAATAAGGGGTAATTAAATTATAGTTTCACTTGTTGGCTTGCCTAACAGTGGCGTTAGATTCCATCGTGACCTATAATGAGTTTTGGGTCGTGACAATTATTGTTGTATTTCATGTCTATTTATAATTCTTGCACTTATGTATATTGACCACTAGTAAGTGTTGATGTCGATGTTACACCCCATGTTTTTGTACGTGAGAGTACATCGTAATTCAATTGATGTAAGCTCAGAAATAAGATTCTATTTGATAGAATATAAAGTAAGTTAATCATGTTACATTGGAGGTTACAAATATTTAAGATCATGAATAACGAGTACCAAGAGGGTTGGAAAGCTTAGAAGCTAAACCAATTGAAGAAAATAAGTTTCGTCGAAAGACGACGAGTTGGAATGTTATAACATGTACTTTAGGGTGAGAATATGGTTCATTACATGATAAGGAGGTTATTCTATGAGTTAATTTTATCGTATGATAGTTGTGTTCTACGTTTTGAAGTCAAGAAAGTGGTGGAACAAAAGTTGGCAAAGGTCTTCACAAGTTACAAGCTCATGCCATAAGGTAGTCAACGTAAATCCATGAAGAGATTATCTTTAAGATGATAAGAAGTTAATCCTATAAGTCTTAAATGATACAAAGGTGTATAAGGGTGGATAACAAGTATTAGAAGTTAAACGAATCAAGGATGTGTCAGCCGTATTTTCGGGTAAACCTAGAGGTGCTTAATACACTCAAGAGGTAGTGTTTTAAGGTATTTGAATCAAATAATATCGGTATCATAAGTCTTTAAGTCAAACGAGTTATGAGATAAAAGTCGACAAAAGTTGTCGCAACTTAGGTTCATAATTTTACTTGAACATTAGGTCAAATTTTACTAAGCTTTTCTCCAAATTTACTTAGAATTATGGAGTGATCTAACCACCAAATTGAATATCTATGAGTCTAGTTTCTAACGCATTAAATTGTTCGTCGATACGATCTTGGAGTAAAGAGATATTCGCGTTTTCGAGAGACTGCGCCAAGCACCTCTCTATGGGGCCCACTTAGGCGGTTTAAGACATTTGGATCTATATATGACGCCTCCAACCCGTTTTAAGCCATTTATTTTCACTATGTTCATACCTTAGAACCCTAGGAACACCCTCTCAAGGATCTCTCAAGATTCAAGACCCAAACAAAGGGCAAACAACACAAATCAAGTGTCGGGAATCCCGTGGCGCTAGTAAGTTTCTTTTTCTTCTTGTTGTTGCTCATTTTTGTGTTGTTCCAGCTCTTGTGGGAGGTCGTTTTAAGGGTTTTATGTTCTGTAAATACTCCCTCAAGTTCTTAATATCAACCCTAGGTGATTTCAAGCCTTCTAAAGTGATTCTAGTGCCGAAAAACACAAATTGATTACTAGTTTCGCTTTCTTGTTGTTGTGGCAACATTGGAGGGATATTTCATGGAAAATTAAGGTCAAATTGGAGTTTTTATTTCTGTATAAAGTTAAGGAACCTCTTAATCTATATGTATTTATTATTATCCAAGTTGCGTGTAAGTCATTGAAGCTACAATTTGTGAAATATATATCGAAAGGCTTGGTAGTTAATGTTATCGGTTGGTGGCTGTTTTGGGAGGGTCAATATGATTAACATTGATGTTGTTTGGGATTTTTAGTGATTGTTTTCACTTGTGGGAAGTCATATAAATAGGGGAGGTTCTTTTCGTTTCATCGTAAAATAGGTTGTGGTCGGTACATAATAGTTACGACGCTTAAACATTAACGATAGTGTCATTTCTCCTATTGTAGACTAAGGAGTCGTGACTTTTGCATAGCTTGAGGTTGGGCAGTGTATACAAGGTATGTGAGGCTATCCCTTTCCTTCTTTTGCACGACTCCGATTAAACATAATGCAATGAACAATCTTTCAAAGATACTCTACTCTTAGAAGCTAACAGTACTTACATTGTTTCCCTTCTTATGGAACAATTGATGTTAAGGTTGCTTCTCTTATTCTTATGTTATCAATGTTGTTAGTACTTCCTGATTCTTATAAGATTCTCGATGAAGAGTTATCCCTAATTATGTGTACGGAGAATATCGACCTTATGTCACTCCGTAATGTTCAGAACATGATTCCAATGAGTCTTGCATGCATTATATATATGTATCTATTTTACTCTACCGAGCCGCGCTATAGTCGGCCGGGTATGGCACCTATTGTGCAACCACTGATCAGTTGGGTTTACCGAGTCCTCTTTGAGGCCGAGTATGATATGATGATGATGATGCCCACAGAGGCGAATGTTCTATGATGATGATGATGCCCACAGAGGCGGATGTTTAAAAAGATTATGTATATATATGTATCATGCGTTTCATGTTAATGTCTCTTAGAAGCACTCAGATGCTACAAGTTGTATCTCGTACATCTCTCTTTACATTACTGTTCTTATTTATGCTTTCCTGCCTTACATACTCAGTATTTTATTCGTACTGACGTCCTTTTATTTGTGGACGCTGCATGTCATGTTGCAGGTCCTGATAGACAGGTAGACACAACTCCCCCACCACAATGGGCTTTCCAGTTCAGCGGTTATAGGCGAGATCCCTTCTCCGGACTTGCCGTGGTCTTGGTGTGCATTTTTGTTATAGATATTATAGGTATGTCGGGGCCCTATTCTGGCTATTTTGCATTACTTAGGCTTCTTTAGAGGCTCATAGACAGGTGTCGACTCATGTATAGTTTGGTATGCCTTGTTGGCTAATTTTTGTTGTATAGTCTTTCATGGCAGCGTAGTAGCTCGTACCTTTTATGTAGTTTATTAACAATCATGTCATCCTATGTGATGTATGTTCATGATCCATATCTACCATTATATTGATCTCGTTATCCCTTAAAGATAATAAGAAGGTTAGATAAAATGTATGTTGGTGCTCGGCAAGTATGGCCCGGGTGCTAGTCATGATCCTCCAGTTTGGGTCGTGACANTAATACGACGATGCATACATCTAGAAAGATGGATGGTAAGAGATTGCAATGTGGCTGTGGAAGAGTTGATTCATAGGAACTCAATTTTGCACCATGCTTATGATGAGTAAATGTGAGGGCTTAAACAGATCATGTGTGTACTAAGATGTGTTAGTTTCTTAATAAGAAGCTCTAAGGAAAGACTATCTATCTACCCATATGGTAAAAAGAAATAAGAGAATCAGAAGGTAGATACGAGTTTTAGCAAGTAAAAGAAGCAAGATAAAGAATGGTACGAGGTACCTAGTTAATAAAGATTATCAGTATTTATAATTCTGGCAGAGAAATATAAGCATTTTTAGTTACTTTCAATGGTAACAGAGATATCTACAGTTGTCCATACCAATCTCAATTATGCCCAATGGGAGCTAACTGAAATAATTTAAGAGAAAGATAGGATATCAGGGTCCAGCTGGGGTTAGAGTAACAGAAAATTGTGGATAGATTATTATCATTATTTAATATTTTTGAAGGATAGTGCAGAACATGGTA